>SNQJ01S0006265.1:114259-131258 GCA_010110895.2 Picea sitchensis | reverse complement strand
ATATATGATCTTGGAAAATACATGAGGTAAGTAGTTGTGATTTATATGCAAAATGTTCTTTCAATTTGTTGTTGTACTTAATGACATGTGTTTTACTTGTAATGTAATATATTATATTATGTTATGTTGAAACATGCTATTTTTTTGTGTCATGATCTCATGTAGATGGTTGTCATTGAAAAAAATCCATGAAGATGATATAAAGTATTGGAAGAGAGAAATTCATCGGCTAATGTGTGAAATGAAAAAGTATATACCTCCAACATTTTTCAATGCACAAGAATACTACCTCATACACCAAGTTGAGGAGATTCAAATTTGTGGACCTACACACACAAGGTCAATGTGGATGGTGGAGAGTCACTTGAAATCATTGAAGGCTTTGGTTAGACAAAAATCACGTCTTGAGGGTTCTATGGTGGAGGGATATATGGTATATCAATTCATGGTGTATATTAGTCAGTATATTCCTAAATTAGTAGCAACAACTATGCATGCAATGGATCGCATTTGGGATGTGAACTCCATCAAAAAATTTGAAGATCAGGAGTACCTGTTGGAGAAAGGTAGAATGAAAAAAATGAGAGGTAATATATTAATAATTGTGGAGATTTATATTAATACATATAAAAAAAAAAAATTTGTGTATATGATCATACTCATTAATATATCAATATCTGTTATTTCATAAATTATTAATATTTACCATGTACGTTATAACTAATATTTAATATTGGTGAATTATGATTTTTTTATTCAGTTGCTCAAGATTGGGATGCACTGCATTTATACATTGCAAACAATCTTGACTGGATGAATGTATGGATTGAAAGATGTAAACAACATCATGGAGGTAGGTTATCATGGCAATGACTATTTGAATTGGTTAGAGAAGCTCGTCGTAATGAAGATGCCAATGTTATGCAAAAGGAAATTGATTTAGCATATGGTTTGAAAGATGGATAGGCAAGCAAATTCACCCATTTTATTCAGTTATTTTATATTATATTAATGTGACAACATGTGTACTTATATATTTTTCGGATACTTTCCAAGTTATATAAATATGTTAATTTATTAATTGACCATGCATCTTTTACATATATGGCATATTGCAGTTGAAATACCACAAGGCTATGTGGTGCAATGGTCATAAATTTTGCATCAAACAGTTGGATGAAACCAAAAAAAATTCTGATAATGGGATAGTTGCAGTATTCCAGGTCACTAATGTTTCCTGTAGGAGTGACAGACATCCCTAAGAATCTAAAAATAGATAATATGGGTATTTGAATGATATACTTGCGTGTGACTTTAATTCCTTCAAATTATTTATGTTCGACATCAAATGGTATAGTTTACGAATGCATTAACGTGACAAGGAAATAACTGTTATTCAACATGCCAATGGATTTTTGATGATTAAAACAACGGTGTTTGAAAGAGGACATGATCGCTATGTTTTTCCAAGCCAATGTGAATAGGTCTTTTACTCAAATGTTCCAGGTGAGAGGGATTGGTCATTTGTTGTTAGATATGATCCAAGAGGAAGGCCAGTTAAGTATACTCATGTAGAGGAAGAATATGATATTGAAGAAGAAGACGATTCACCAGATCAGACAGAGACGAAAGATCATGCAAGGTCAATAGACGAAGAAGATCATGATCCAGGCATAGAAGACAATGCAGTTCTTGATGATGATTTAGATGAAAATATGCTCGAAAATGACATTGATGACGATGATGATATCGTTAATCCTTTCAACATCGTTTCTGAACCAGATGATGATAAAAATGTCGAGTTAGATGAAGAATAATATATAGAATAAGGATGATTATACAAATGTTGAGTTGGATCAGGTACATGACTATATATTTTAATTTGTATGAATTATTCTCTTAAAATAATTTACTTATGTCATGGGTTAATTAGACGTTTTTAAGTTTTATGTGACATTTTTATATCCTATGTTACATGTTTAATTATTATGTGAAACCTGAAAATAGTCGCCAATATACTAAAGTGCGTGGTAAACTAACAATATCATTTACAAACACATAACTTCATTTACATTCAGTAATTTTTGTTTTTGTAGTTTCTATGCATGAATCTTACTAGGTTGCTTTCAATTATTTTCTATTTTATAGATTGGGTATTGGGGAATTGAGAGTGATGTGAGGGGAAGGGGAGGGGCCATATGAGCGTCCAACTTCACGTGGTTGGCCTTGTTCATTAGAGGATAATTTTTTCTTGAAACCAAGAGAAGCTCATTCATTTTTATACCATCATGATCGTAGATAGACTATTCGCATGCCTTAACGATATGGGAGGGTTTCTGGACTCAAACTTGACTCACACACCCACTTGTTTCCATCATCAATTTGACTCCCAAAGACAAATGTTATGGTCTAATTTTCCCAAACTATGCCCTAATTTTCCCAAACTATGAATGGGTTAGGACTAGAGTCAAGCTCAACATGAAGGTCTTCTTTCCCCACTAATTCTGCCAAGCCCATTCCCTAGGATGTGGTTTCTCTAGAATATAGTAGCTAGGGACAGTGAGGAATCTCATTAATGATCCATTCATGTGCGTCACTGATTGGATGACAAGGCATTTGGATATCTTAAGATAGTCATAGTTACTCTCGCCGTTTACCTGTGCTTGGTTTAATTTCTTCACATTGACATGCAGAGCAATGGGAATAAATCACATTGCGTCTTTAGAAGGGTTATGGGTTATGGGTTGATGAATTAGAAGGTTAGGGGGTGTAGATTCAAGGTCTAGGTTAGGTGATAATTAACACATTAACCCCTATCATATAATATATAATATAATAATTATTAAATATATATAATTATAATATATATTAATTATATATAATAATCTAAACCAAAAACTGTGAGGATACCACACAGGGAGATCGGATGAGGAGATTCGAGGAGAGCCAAGGAGAGTCGAGGAGAGCACACTGCGAGGAGAGCCGAGGAGATCACACCGCGAGTAGCTTCCCATACCCTGAGATCTGCATGAGGGAACGTCAGAGAAGGAGATCTAGGGCATGAGGCCAGAGGAGATAGAAGTCACATAGGGTGGAGGATACCACGCTAGAGGGAACACTGTGAGCATGCTTGAGAATGGTGATTGGATGTTACCATCATTCACTTTTCATTATTGTCCAAATTGATTTGGAAAACCTTCACATTGTAAATAAATCCAATGGATCGAGTTGATGATGTTTGATCACCTATGTTTGGGAGGGTGGTTATTAGCATGCATAATGGCCAGGCACAGTGAGAATTCTTCCATCATGTGAATGCATTTAGGAAGGATCTACTTCACCAAGAATCTCAACCCCCTCAAGTATTCCATTTTGATCAATCTGAAGAAGGTCATCATGCCTTCCTTCCCAACATGATTTTTTTGCATTGAGATCCAAATTTTATAAATATGGATCACAACAACCTAATTTTCTTATGGGAGAAGGAAGAAAATAGTGGTAGAGAGAAATCATATCAGTGGGCAGGCCAAGGAAACATAGGGATGAGGAGGTCATATCAATGTCTTTGGATTCGAGATCCTTTGTGCATAGAAAGTTTGTTGATGGGATTACTCTTAGATATTTAACATAGTCATTCCCTCGATGTTTATTGAGATAAACATAGAGTTGCACCTTTCTTAATTTCACAATTGTGAGGCTATTGAAGCCTACAAGGGAGTCGAACGATTCAAGAGGAGAGGGGTTGGCTCAAATGAAGATGAACATTCATATTTCCCCCTTTTGGGATCATGATCACATAATAAGAAGGAATAACATATTCAAGGATGTCCCTTAACTATGGATTAAGACAAATACCAAGGGCACTTTCCTAGTCATTGGAATGATTAAGGAAAACAATCATAGACATACAAAATTATTTGTAAAATAGAAATAAAGAGGAGTATATGTGCAATGTATCAAAATAAAATAAAATATTATTAAACTTCTTCAAGATCCACAATTAACTCCAAGAAAACCCCCTCAAATTTGGGCACTCCTCAATAAAGGTGGAAAGATGCTCAAATTAGGGTTTGACAAAGTCTTTGCTACCACACGCCGCTCTATTCTGAAGTGCTTCCTCAAACCATGCTCTTCTAACATGTTCCTTCCTTAAAATAAGAATTCAAACCTCGAGATAGTGGAGAAATCCTCTTTGTTTTCATACATAATCCTTTATCATGCCACACATTAATTTTATGTTGCCTTATAAGGTGGAGAATTCCTTCCAAGTTGAAATTTAAACCATGTTCTTATGGTTTAGTTGTCATGTGTCCTCTCCTTACCTAGGGCATTTCTCAAGCATGTGTGCTAAGAAATTATTATAACCCCTTTTACATGGGGCGCTCCTCATATAATTTTTAATTTATCCTTATTTCATGGCTGGAAAGAGTCAAATCTACCACTTGGTACCCCTTTTGACTTCATCAGGCTGGGCACTCCCTCTAGACATTGATTAATTTCCTTTTTTGGGGTGTGTGTAAGGGTTTAGAACTTTGAATATAGAAAAAAAAAGTTCAAAAATTGGAACTAGGTTGAAGACGAACTACTCACTATTTGGGGGTTCTAATTATATGATATTATAATGTGGCAGGATGATCATGGAAAAGGGCTAGCCACAGAACATTTAATTGATTATCAAATTCGACTTTCATTTTACGTGAATTTTATTATTTATTTATATAATTTTATTTGTGTGATGATAAGATATTTCATTTGTTTATATAACTTAAATAACATTGATTTTCATGTTGAAATTATATGTAATCAGAAGGCCATGTTGATCATGATTCCGTTGATGAGGATGGGTTGTATTCATCCCCTGATTTGACAATATTAATAAAAAGAAAGATCATTAAAGAGAACAAGGAACTTGATAGCTTGTTAGACCATCCAGATCAAATTCCTGACGTCCTAGAAAGGATCAATCTCGTTATGTCACAACTTAATACATATAAGGTAATAACCATAATTTAAAGTGTTTTTTTTTATGTACTCATATGTTCAATTATGAAACTCTGTTTTGTTAACTTTTACATTATCTCACGAAAAAAACATTTTTTTTTTATAAAGAGATTTTGGAGCTTGTTCAGCCTGGTGTTGGTAGTAGTGGCGCTGCAGAGACGCCACAGAGTCCTAACGTGGGCTTTCATACAACTGCTAGAGTATTGTTTACTTCTCCATCTTCCACACCTAATTTAGATAAGATCCATGACACGCACCGCAAGGGATCCCCATAACGGTCAGGCTCTGGAGGTGGTGACAGAGATGAGGCTGATTATGTGGTTGACATTGTTGCATTTCCTAGAGCTAGACATGTGACCAACACGAGGACCCTTCCGTGCACATTTTTGGTCGATGATAACAGACTTCCATTAAAAACAATAAGACTCCCAGGCAAATTTTCATATTTTAACTATTTCATGTTGTCCATCTCATACACAAATCATCTAGATTATGATTTTTAAATTAATGATCATATATTTTTGTGTGTAGGAAACGACCATTTTTATAGGCACCTAGAGAGCAAGGCCTTGTTGATTTTTGGGGCAACCTTACACATGAGGTGGAATTGCCAGAATTCCAACCTCAAAAAAGAACTTATGGATTATCTCGAAGGCCTCTTTGGAGTGGACACGTTCAATAAAAAAAAGGTCACCTTTGCAATAGATGGATATTTAAAATATACGTAGGATGTTTATAGACAAGGCTTGGTAGACAACCCTAGGTATGAGCATCCTCCCTCAATTCTAGAGAGGGAGTGGAAGGCGATCACTGATGATGCAAAAGAAAATATATTGAAAAAATCAAGAGAAAAAATAACTGGTACCTCAAGGTAAATTACAATATTTTTATTTCAATACCTTTAATTTTCTTTAGATCTAAATAAAGTGTGGTATATAACATACTTGAAAATTTTGATGATAGTTTGCCTGACACTTTGAAGGAAACCAAAGAAAGGATTTCCAAACATGGCCAACACAAGCTAGGCCAGGGTAGTTACTCGAGGTTACAGTCATGAATCATAAGTACCCAAACATATTAAGAATATTATTTGCATCGCCTCACAACTTTTAGTTTATTGCAGCCAAAAACTTTAAAAAAATGCTCTTATGCAATGCAAGGCGATGACTTCAGAACTGAAATAATGGAGGAAGACCTCCAACTTGGTTGCAAGTACGGTTATAAAGTTTTGGTTGATCGTAGGAAAAGCATGGGGCAGACCCCGAGATCCGATTTGCGGGATAAGGTAAATAAAAATCAGTCTACATTAACCTTTCATTACTTATAAAATACGTAAATGTTTGATATTGTCCATAACTTTAATTTCTTGCTTTGTTTTAATCAGGGGAGCAACCTTATCAATGAAACCATTAGCACTAGACAAGAAAGAGTTGATAGTGAAGCACGACTAGAAGATCATGGTGCTCCCTAGCAACCCCATCCCAGTGGGGTGCAACCCCAATATGTTCCTATGACTGAGGCCCACGACAGTAAAATGGTTGTATATTAATCATATACTTAATAATTTTGTACTTATAATTTTTATTATTTATACATTTACGATTTTGTCCTTATAAATTTTTTCATTTCAATGGAAGAGAATGTCGTAGTTGAGCCTCCTTGACCCGAAGATGATCAGGAAAACATGGCATCCATTCCAACTGTATCGACTAGTGGACCAACAGGTAAATAATTACATTGCATAGGTTTTTTTTAATATTAATGAACTACTTCAATGATATTTAAAAATTGGCCATATAAATTTAATATTTTTTGTTTTTGTAGGTGATGGCCCCTCACAACAGCCTCCTTGACCTAAATATGATTAGGAGAACATGGCAGCCATTCCAGCGGTGCCGACTAGTGGACCAATAGGTAAATAATTACATTGCAGAGGTTTTTTTTAATATTAATGAGCTACTTCAATGATATTTAAAAATTGGCCATATACATTTAATATTTTTTGTTTTTGTAGGTGACGACTCATCACAACAACCTCCTTGACCTAAAGATGATCAAGAGAATAGGGAAGCCATTCCAACGGTGTCGACTAGTGGACCAACATGTAAATAATTACATTGCATAGTTTTTTTTTTAATATTAATGAACTACTTCAATGATATTTAAAAATTGGCCATATAAATTTAATATTTTTTGTTTTTGTAGGTGATGGCCCCTCACAACAGCCTCCACATCATAGGTATGAGACCAAGCATGCTCGAAGTGAAAGGACCGAAGAAACATTAGCTGCTGAAGAACACCTAGTAAACGAAGACATGGACATGGATGGATTACTTAAGAACTGGAAAACACAAAGAAGACTAAAAGAAATTGATGATGTATAATAATTTTATAAGACAGATAGATGTACATTATATAGCTAGTATGTTTGTAACATATTTTGAATGATAAATCTCATTTATAAAAAAAAAAAATTATGACATATGCCTTTGAATGATAAACCTCATTTATAGCTTTACAATCACTTTTGATCACTTTTGAATATTTTTAATTCATATTTTTTAGTAGAATATAGATTCGGTATTGGGGAATTGAGAGTGATGTGAGGGGGTGGGAGGGGCCATAGAGCTTCCACCTTCACATGGTTGGCCCTGTTCAATAGAGAAAAATTTATTGGAGTCGTTTATTCTTGGAGAAAACCTCTCTCCATCCAATGGAGCAACAACATAGTCAATGTTGACTTAGTTGTTTCTCCTTCAGATTGAGGGAGGTTTGTTCCAAGATCAGATGACTCCAATAAATTATTCTCAAAACCAAGAGGAGCTTATTCAAGTCGTTGCATCTAAGATGTGTGTGTGTGTGTGTCACTATTTAATCTCCTCTCATATGGATTTTACAAAAAAGAATATCAATGGTGTTTACTATTTCAAATCTTGTCGGTTTTAATTTCTACTAGGATTTATTGACATGTCTTAAAAATATTTTTTGGTTTTTACTAAAAACTAAATATAATTATGTTTTTATTTACTATAGTATGCATTTCGAACATTTTCAAATGCTCTAGATGTTGTATCAATGCAATGATACACATTAGAATATCAAAGATCAGGTATGTCTTGTATTTTTTCTCCTTTTTATGACTTCTTAAGGTTCCTTTTATTTATTTATTTTTACATTACCATCATTTGTGGGCCACTATGGGGCCAATAATTCTATCTAATGAACCACACCCAAGTATGTAGCATATACGATTCCCTTTAGTTCATCATATCATATGATTCACACAACTAATCTAATACTTCAACTTGGTTTTTTGTGGTTGAGTATAAGTAATCCCATGGATATCATAGTATAATCATAACCATAATTATGCAATAGAGTATTTGAAATGAATGAGATATACATACCACTTCCAAGTATAAATTACAAATCATAGGCACCAATGAACCTAAATACTCATCCCGAGTTCCAAGAAGATGAAAATCAAACATCCCGCCAACCTAAAAGTGGATAGGGGGTTGGGTGTGTTACACTAATGACCTCTATACACTCTTATGATATTTATTACTCTCCTGTGATATTTCTTATAATATTTATTATTTTGTAGTAGAGTACTGCTTTAGCACCAAAGGAAATTATTCCACCCTTACCTCTAGAGAAAGAAAAACTTGAAAATTCTTTAGCTATAGACATTTCTACCAATCTATTAATCATTGTCATTCCACCAACACTTAGAATTTGCACTCCACTTGAATCATTGAATCTATCTAACAATTCCTTAAAAGGTTTGATCTGAACTTGGGAGCGATAAGTTTCCAATAATTGGTTGATTATGTCACTCCTTCAAAAGGGTCAGTTATAGATCGTTTTACTTGAGCGATTTGCAATTAAAGGTAAAGTTGAATTCTTATGCGCTTGAATTCAAAGTGAATGAAACCTCTTTAGTTTTCCTTATGTGCGATATGTCATGCTTGTATTTAACATCCTATGTGCGGAAATTCATGGAAAAACAACATAAGAACATAATACACATAATGGATAAGACACTTTACTTGATAACGAAGTTCACCCTTGCAGTGGGATACCTCTCTGGGTCATACTCCAAAGCCTAATCGCCTTATTCTCCTCAATGTAATGATGTCTCTCCTTTACAAGTTGTAAGGACAAAGTCCCTTTTTGGTGACGACAACAAGAGATTGGAATGTGATCAGGAATGTATCATCTTCACAAGTTCTACTCATGAGGCATCCATGATGCTGACATGGACATCATTCCCACATACTCAATACATAAAAATATGAAGAATAAAATATGACTTGCATCAACATGGAGCCATCAAAAGCCTTAGATTTGCTGCTCAGATCCAAGCACAAATATGCAACCCATACAAAAGATCTTGAAACCACAAGAATCAGAACTGCTTCATTGGCTACCTGTCATGCAAGTGCCACAATTTCTCTGTCACACATAACTGATTGATTTGATGTGAAATAAGATAAGAAACAAATAGATAGAAGGAATAAGTTGATCTTGTTGCCCTGCTGCTGCCTCTCTCTGCTCCTTCAGACCTATAAAACGCATTCTATGTTGCAACATTTAATGACAAAAGAACATAATGAAAAGCATGCTTACATTATATTCACCATAGCTTAGCTTGTTGATATAAAGATCTTCTGCAAAAACAGACCTTGTCATTGAATTTGTGTCATCAAATTACCCAAAAATGACTGTCAAATCGTCTCCATTCGAGTCGGACATGTTCAGGCCCAAGAGACACCTCTGCCTTAATTACCGTGCCACTGCCTCTGTAATAAATGACTCATTCTTGAATTAATATGCTGAATTTTTTCTCAGATCAGAAAACTAACACCACCACTGTGTTTGTGGCATCATTTTACCTAAAAATTTATGTCTCCACGCCTCAATCTGAGTCTGGCACTTTTGGACACAAGAGGCAACCTTGCCTTGGGTTGTGTGCCAAAATCCATGCAGTCTGTACGGATCCATACCAGGCCATACATTCCATACCAATTTGTACAGGCATGCTCATCTCCTCTCTTCTTCCCCGTGTGTTGGTGTGTTCTCTGCCTCCCTCGAACTTGAACCAGAACCCCCTTTAAATACTATTTTTTGGGTAGTTTTGTAATAAATGAGGAAGTTGGCCAAATGGTTAGTGGAGCTAAGTTTAGGGAATTGGTTGGTGGAGGTCCCAAGGTTGAATCCNATTTTTTCGAATGGTTATGACCATTTTGGCGCGCCCAACTAAATTTGGCGGGTGGCCACTAAACTGGCAGAATCTGCTAAATATAGTGGAACTGCCACTAAAATGGCGACGAATTTAGCGAAGATGCTAACTATCTCTGGCGCATAGTTAGATGCTTCTATATTTGGTGGAATATTCCACAGATGGCAGAACTACCGCCATATTTGGTGGAGTTCTATTATACATATTTTTTTAATTAATTTTTCACGGGCCCTCTTTGGGCATTTCGGGGTGCCACATGGCACCTCCCTATTGGGCCATGTGGAAACCTCTGACTCACCCACCTGTGTGTGATGAAATAATATCCACATCATCCTAGACACATGGCACCTTCTGGGTGGTGCCACGTGGTGTCACCTCGGGGTGCCATGTGGTGTCACTTGGGGGTGCCACGTGGCACATTTTTACTCGTCCACGTGGTGTCTTGAAAAGATCAAATCTGAGTGACACGTGGTAGCCTCTGGTGCTACCATGTGGCATGATGACATCATGTTGACATCATCATGACATGTGCCACTCTCTGTGATTTCCAAGTAGGCTGTACGAATGTTGACGTCAACAGTACGAATGTTGACTCATCCCTGTTGACTGGGCTGGGTTGACCAAAAATTTGTCCGCTTATATCTTTTGATCCGTAACTTTGTTTGACGAGACATTTTCACTGTTGGAGATATTGCGATGTGATATTTGTGATCATGCCATTTTAATTTAGTTTTGGGAAATTTTAATTTTTCCCCTTTTCTCTCTGCTGAAGCCATTCTGAGCGTCCTAGGTCAATTCTGTGCGTTCTGGAACACTTGTGAAACTTCTGTGATGTTCCCTAGATCCATCGGGATCAAGCCTCCCAACTGAAAGGACTTTTGGTCCCCAAAAGTCATTACATTAAGTTTCATGTCCATTGGACTTACAATAAGAAACCTTTACTCAAACTACCTCACAAGGCCTAACAATATCAACATGTGCCAAAAAAAGAAGTGACATCAACAATTATCACTTTTACACAATACCCTTATACGGGGTCTAAATCGCAACATGTGATTTACAAAATATGGCCACTCTCGACTAACTCAAAAGGAGTTTCCCCATTTGTTCAACCATTTTTCCGAACATGTCCTCTTTACCGAGATGTCTTTTCTCTAGTACTTGGTCTTCTCCTGGTGGAAGATTTTCCTGTAGTACTGCCTGACTGGCTGTGGCCCTCAGAGATGTATGTCTGGTCTTCTTGTCCCTCTTTGGATGTAGATCTGGATGTAAGGACCAACAAGTGGCCTTATGATGCCCATGTCTACTACAATGGCTACAATAGCCTTTCTCCTTCAGAGGTGCATTCCCCCTGCTCTTTTCTGTGTGTAGAAAACAATCTTCCATCCTCGTGCTTCTCCTGGTTTCCATAAACTTCCTGCACAAGGATTTTATCTTCCAACACTGGGATAGTGCGTGGTTATTCAATAAACAAAAAGTGCATGGTCTTTGATGCCAAAATATCTATTTTATATGATTAACATGCCTATAATTAAATGGCATTTTAGAGTTTCGAGATTTCTTATACCTCGGTGAGTTTCCTCTGGAGTTAGACTGGAAAGAAGAGTTGGTCTCCACTCTGTCATTGTGATTCTCATCTCTCCCTAGAGATGTCTTGAATCCTCAATCATGAGAAGTTGTATTCTCAGCCTGCACTGAATTAATTTCATCTCTTGATGAACTGTTGACCTTTGGATTCTTAGTGACTGTCCTGGGGTCTTCTTCACGAATGGTTTTGGAGCTTTCTCCAAAATATTTTGGGACATAGCCTATCCCATCATATCGAGGCCAAACCACTACCTCGATGGGATACACAATACCTTGTCCATTGGTTCCAAGGCCTCCTCCTTCGTATCCCATTTTTCTCATCAACTTTAAGCGGATGCAAGAAGCATGTTGTTCAAGGATTTCAAAAGAATCATCAACATTAATCAAGAAAGGAACTACACATGGTTTATTTACCTCCACCTCAAACTGGGACCCTTGGTATGCTTCTTGAGATGTGTCCAGTTGTTCTTGGTGAGAAGGATCAATGGAAGATGCTTCTATGAATCCTCCTTGGTTTCTTGATGCATGAAGCTCATCTTCATTTGCTTGAAAAAGTGTGCATGCATTTTTGCTGTCATGATCGCACCCATAACTGGTGAAGTTTCCATGGTCACAAGATGGTCTTATCACCATCTCATTCGTAGAGCTTTCCTCTTCCTGCATCTTCATGGCTTGCAACTGATCTTGCAACCTTTGGTTCTCTTCTTCTGCAACATGCAACAATGTCTTCAATCCAACATTCTCTACTTGAATCATTTGGTTGAGCTCTTGAATCTCATCGAACCATGATTGATTTGGTGACCTTGTCATCCTTAGCTTCAACACTTTCAATCAATATCAAGCATGCTCTGATACCACATGATTTGAACACGTGAGTGACAAGTTTCCAATAATTGGTTGATTATGTCACTCCTTCAAAAGGGTCAATTATAGATCGTTTTACTTGAGTGATTTTCAATTAAAGGTAAAGTTGAAGTCTTATGTGCTTGAATTCGAAGTGAATGAAACCTCTTTAGTTTTCCTTATGTGCGACATGTCATGCTTGTATTTAACATCCTATGTGCGGAAATTCATGTAAAAACAACATACGAACATAATACACATAATGGATAAGACACTTCACTTGATAACCGAGTTCACCCTTGTAGTGGGCTACCTCTTCAGGTCATGCTCCAAAGCCTGACCACTTTATTCTCCTTGATGTAATGATGTCTCTCCTTTACAAGTTGTAAGGCCAAAGTCCCTTTTCGGTGACGACAACAAGATATCGGAATGTGATCAGAAATGTATCAACTTCAAAAGTTCTAATCATAAGGCATCCATGATGCTGACATGGACATCATTCCCACATACTCAATACATAAAAAGATGAAGAATAAAATATGACCCCCATCAACATGGAGCCATCAAAAGCCTTAGATCTGCTTCTCAGATCCAAGCACAAATATGAATCCCATACAAAAGAACTTGAAACCATGAGAATCAGAACTGCTTCATTGGCTACTTGTCATGCAAGTGCCACAATTTCTCTGTCACACATAACTAATTGATTTGATGTGAAAGAAGATAAGAAACAAATAGATAGAAGGAATAAGTTGATCTTGTTGCCTTGCTACAGCCTCTCTCTACTCCTTCAGACCTATAACACGCATGCTATGCTGCAACATTTAATGACAAAACATCATAATGAAAAGCATGCTTACATTGGCTTCTCCATAGCTTAGCTTGTTGATATAAAGCTCTGCTGCAAAAATGGACCTCGTCATTGAATTCACGTTGTCGAATTACCCAAAAATGACTGTCAAATCCTCTCCATCTGAGTCAGACACTTTTAGGCCTAAGAGACACCTCTGCCTCAGTTACCGTGCCACTGCCTCTGCAATAAATGACTCATTCTGGAATTAATCTACTTAATTTTTTCTCAGATCAGAAAACTAACACCACCACTGCGTTCGTGGCATCATTTTACCCAAAAATGATTGTCTCCACGCCTCAATCTGAGTTGGGCACTTTTGGACCCAAGAGGCAACCTTGGCACTTGCCTTGGTTTGCATGCCAAAATATGTACAGTATGTACGGATCCATACTAGGCTGTATAGTCCATACTAGGCCATATGGGTGCACTCATCTCCTCTCTCATGCTCTGTGCGTTGGTGTGTTCTCTGCCTCCCTTGAACTTGAACCAGAACCCCCTTTAAATACTATTTTTTGGGTAGTTTTGTAATAAATGAGGAAGTTGGCCAAATGGTTAGCGGAGCTAAGTTTAGGACGTTGGTTGGCAGAGGTCCCAGGGTCACATCCCATGCCCCCCCCATTTTGGCGAATGATTACGACTATTTTGGCGTGCGCGCAACTAAATTTGGCGGGCGACCACTAAAATGGCGGAATCTGCTAAATATAGTGGAACTGCCACTAAAATGGTGACGAATTTGGCGGAGATGCTAACTATATCTAGCGCATAGTTAGTTTCTTCTATATTTGGTGGAATATTCCATATATGGTGGAACTACCTCCATATTTGGTGGAGTTCTATTATATATATATATTTTTAATTATTTTTTCATGGACCCTCCTTGGGCATTTCGGGGGTGCCACATGGTGCCTCCCTATTGGTCCATGTAGCAGCCTCTGATTCTCCCACCTGTGCATGATGATGTCATCTCTACATCATCCTGGACACATGGCACCTTATAGGTGGTGCTATGTGGCGTCACTTGGGGGTGCCACGTGGCACATTTTTACTTGTCCATGTGGTGCCTTGAAAAGCTCAAATCTGAGTGACATGTGGCAGCCTCTGGTGCTGCCACATGGAATGATGACATCATCATGACATGTTTAACTCTCTGTGATTTCCAAGTAGGTTGTATGGATGTTAACGTCAACAATATTGATGCTGACTCATCCCTGTTGACTGGGCTGGGTTGACCAAAACTTTGACCGTTTATATCTTTTGATCCGTAGCTCCGTTTGACAAGACATTTTCACCGCTGGAAATATTGCAATGCTCGCTTCACGATCATGCCATTTTAATTAAGTTTTGGTAACTTTTCAATTTTTCCCTTTTCTATCTGCTAAAGCCATTATGAGCGTCCTAGGTCGATTCTGTGCATTCTGGGACACTTCTGAAACTTCTGTGATGTTTCCTAGCTCCATCCGGATCATGCCTCCCAATTGAAAGGAATTTTGGTCTCCAAAATTCATTACATTAAGTTTCATGTCCATTAGACTTACAATAAGAAACCTTTACCCAAACTACCTCACAAGGCCTAACAATATCAACATGTGCCAAAAAAAGAAGTGACATCAACAATTATCACTTTTACACAATACCCTTCTACGGGGTCTAAATCGCAACATGTGATTTACAAAATATGGCCACTCTCAACTAACTCAAAAGGACTTTCCCCATTTGTTCAACCATTTTATCGAACATGTCCTCTTTACCGAGCTGTCTTTTCTTTGGTAGTTGGTCTTCTCCTGGTGGCAGATTTTCCTGTAGTACTACCTGACTGGTTGTCTCCCTCAGAGATGTCTGTCTGGTCTTCTTGTCCCTCTTTGGATGTAGATATGGATGTAAGGCCCAACAAGTGGCCTCATGATACCCATCTCTACTACAATGGCTGTAGCAGCCTTTCTCCTTCAGAGGTGCATTCCCCCTTCTCTTTTTCATGTGTGGAAAGCAATCTTCCATCCTCGTGCTTCTCATGGTTGCCATAACCTTCCTGCACAAGGATTTTCTCTTCCAACACTGGGACACTGTGTGGTTATTCAATCCACAAAAAGTGCATGGTATTTGATGCCAAAAGATCTATTTTATATGATTAACATGCTTATAATTAAATGGAATTTTAGAGTTTCGAGATTTCTTATACCTCGGTGAGTTTCCTTTGGAGTCAGACTTGAAAGAAGAGTTGGTCTCAACTCTTTCATTGTGATTCTCATCTCTTCCTGGAGATGTCTCGAATCCTCGATCATAAGAAGTTGTACTCTCGCCCTGCATTGAATTAATTTCATCTCTTGATGAACTGTTGACCTCTGGAGTCTCAGTGACTATCCTGGGGTCTTCTTCACGAATGGTTTTGGATCTTTCTCCAACATCTTTTGGGACATAGCCTATCCCGACATACTAAGGCCAAACCACTGCCTCGATGGGATCCACAATACCTTGGCCATTGGTTCCAAGGCCTCATCCTTCGTATCCCATTTTTCTCGTCAACTTTAAGCCGATGCAAGAAGCATGTTGTTCAAGGATTTCAAAAGAATCATCAACATTAATCAAGAAAGGAACTACACATGGTTTATTCACATGGTTTGATCTGTAACTCCGTTTGACGAGTTTTTTGCGCCATTGGAAATCTTGCGACGTGCTCTTCGTGATCATGTTGTTTTAATTGAGTTTTGGGAACTTTGAAGTTTTTCCCTTTTCTATCTGCTGAAGACATTTTGAGCGTCCTAGGTCGATTTTGTGCATTCTAGGACACTTCTGAAACTTCTGTGATGTTCCCTAGATCCATTTGGATCAAGGTTCCATTCCATATTCACTTGGGTATCTAAAAAATCTCATGGACTTGTATGTGACACTAATTGTTTTCATTAACATTGGCACGAACACACAAATATCTTTAGAAACACTTGAATCCCAATGGGAGCAATATTAATTAACTGACAAATCATTTCTAACACAAGATGAGATCCATATTGCTTATTAAATTTGAGAAATTTATTGTGAAAAACAATTACTAGCTAGCAAAAGTTCAAGACTTTTCCAGATAAACAAGGAATCAAAAATTCAAATTGAAAACCAACCTATCCTCTAAATGAAATATCTCTTACTGTTAAGAACCTGAATAGATCTACAAATATAATCACCAAAAATATTTAATACACAATAGATCCAAAGAGCAAGATAGAAGAAACCACACTTTATTATTACCAAACCCTTGAGGTAGGGAAACACCATACAATGGATCCTATTATGGAAGGGATCCTCTCCTGTTCACTTGCCTCTTCAAGGGGGCATCCTCCTAACGAGCTTCAACTCCAAATACAATATTTCTCTTCATATCCCATTACATTGCTTGAACCTCTTTATATAGTGCTACCATCACCTAAGAACATTCTAGAGAAGGAATCTTCTAGAAGTAGAACCTTCTAAGAATTCCTCTT
>SNQJ01S0006265.1:102190-114209 GCA_010110895.2 Picea sitchensis | reverse complement strand
GATGTAGATATGGATGTAAGGCCCAACAAGTGGCCTTATGATGCCCATCTCTACTACAATGGTTGCAATAGCCTTTCTCCTTCAGAGGTGCATTCCCCCTGCTCTTTTCCGTGTGTGGAAAGCAATCTTCCATCCTCATGCTTCTCCTGGTTTCCATCACCTTCCTGCACAAGGATTTTATCTTCCAACACTATCACAATGCGTGGTTATTCAATCCACAAAAAGTGCATGGTCTTTGATGCCAAAAGCTCTATTTTATATGATTAACATGCCTATAATTAAATGGCATTTTAGAGTTTTGAGATTTCTTATACCTCGGTGAGTTTCCTCTGGAGTCAGACTGGAAAGAAGAGTTGGTCTCCACTCTGTCATTGTGATGCTCATCTCTCCCTGGAGATGTCTTGAATCCTCAATCATGAGAAGTTGTATTCTTAGCCTGCACTGAATTAATTTCATCTCTTGATGAACTGTTGACCTCTGGAGTCTCAGTGACTGTCCCGGGGTCTTCTTCTTGAATAGTTTTGGAGCTTTCTCCAAAATATTTTGGGACATAGCCTATCCCATCATATCGAGGCCAAACCACTGCCTCGATGTGATACACAATACCTTGGCCATTAGTTCCAAGGCCTCCTCCTTCGTATCCCATTTTTATCATCAACTTTAAGCCGATGTAAGAAGCATGTTGTTCAAGGATTTCAAAAGAATCATCAACATTAATCAAGAAAGAAACTACACATGGTTTATTTACCTCCACCTCAAACTGGGACCCTTGGTCTACTTCTTGAGATGTGTCTAGTTGTTCCTGGTGAGAAGGATCAATGGAAGATGCTTCTATGAATCCTCCTTGGTTTCTGGATGCATGAAGCTCATCTTCATTTGCTTGAAAAAGTGTGCATGCATTTTTACTGTCATGATCGCACCCATAACTGGTGAAGTTTCCATGGTCACAAGATGGTCTTATCACCGTCTCATTCATAGAGCCTTCCTCTGCCTGCATCTTCATGGCTTGCAACTGCTCTTGCAACCTTTGGTTCTCTTCTTCTGCAACATGCAACAATGTCTTCAATCCAACATTCTCTACTTGAAGCATTTGGTTGAGCTCTTGAATCTCATTGAACCATTATTGATTTGGTGACCTTGTCAGCCTTAGCTTCAACACCTGCAATCAGTATCAAGCCTGCTCTGATACCACATGATCTGAACACGAGAGCGATAAGTTTTCAATAATTGGTTGATTATGTCACTCCTTCAAAACGGTCAATTATAGATCGTTTTACTTGAGCGATTTGTAATTAAAGGTAAAGTTGAAGTCTTATGTGCTTGAATTCGAAGTGAATGAAACCTCTTTAGTTTTCCTTATGTGCGATATGTCATGCTTGTATTTAACATCCTATGTGCAGAAATTCATGTAAAAACAACATAAGAACATAATACACATAATGGATAAGACACTTCACTTGATAACGGAGTTCACCCTTGCAGTGGGCTACCTCTTCGAGTCATGCTCCAAAGCCTGATTGCTTTATTCTCCTCGATGTAATGATGTCTCTCCTTTACAAGTTGTAAGGCCCAAGTCCCTTTTCGGTGACGACAACAAGATATCGGAATGTGATTAGGAATGTATCAGCTTCACAAGTTCTAATCATAAGGCATCCATGATGCCGACATGGAAATCATTCCCACATACTCAATACATAAAAAGATGAAGAATAAAATATGACCCCCATCAACATGGAGCCATCAAAAGCCTTAGATTTGCTGCTCAGATCTAAGCACAAATATGAATGCCATACAAAAGATCCTGAAACCATGAGAATCAGAACTGCTTCATTGGCTACTTGTCATGCAAGTGCCACAATTTCTCTATCACACATAACTGATTGATTTGATGTGAAACAAGATAAGAAACAAATAGATAGAAGGAATAAGTTGATCTTGTTGCCTTGCTGCAGCCTCTCTCTACTCCTTCAGACCTATAACACGCATGCTATGCTACAACATTTAATGACAAAACATCATAATCAAAAGCATGCTTACATTGGCTTCTCCATAGCTTAGCTTGTTGATATAAAGCTCTGCTGCAAAAAAGACCTCGTCATTGAATTCACGTCATCGAATTACCCAAAAATGACTGTCAAATCGTCTCCATCTGAGTCAGACACTTTCAGTCCCAAGAGACACCTCTGCCTCAGTTATCATGCCACTGCCTCTACAATAAATGACTCATTCTGGAATTAATCTGCTTAAGTTTTTCTTAGATCAGAAAACTAACACCACCACTGTGTTCGTGGCATCATTTTACCTAAAAATGACTGTCTCCACGCCTCAATCTGAGTTGGGCACTTTTGGACCCAAGAGGCAACCTTGCCTTGGTTTGTGTGCCAAAATCCATACAGTATGTACGGATCTGTACTAGGCTGTATAGTTTGTACTAGGCTATATGGGTGCACTCATCTCCTCTCTCATGCTCTGTGCATTGGTGTGTTCTCTGCCTCCCTCGAACTTGAACCAGAACCCCCTTTAAATACTATTTTTTGGGTAGTTTTGTAATAAATGAGGAAGTTGGCCAAATGGTTAGCAGAGCTAAGTTTAGGGCGTTGGTTGGAAGAGGTCCCAGGGTCGAATCCCATGCCACCCCCCATTTTGGCATGCGTGTAACTAAATTTGGCGGGCGACCACTAAAATGGTGGAATCTGCTAAATATAGTGGAACTGCCACTAAAATGGCGGCGAATTTGGCGGAGATGCTAACTATCTCTAGCACATAGCTATTTTCTTCTATATTTGGTGGAATATGCCATAGATGGAGGAACTACCACCATATTTGGCAGAGTTCTATTATATATATATATATATATTTTTTAATTATTTTTTCACGGGCCCTCCTTGGGCATTTCAGGGGTGCCACATGGAACCTCCCTATTGGTCCATGTGACAGCCTCTGATTATCCCACCTGTACATGATGATGTCATCTCTGCATCATCCTGGACACATGGCACCTTATGTGTGGTGCCATGTGGTGTCACCTGGGGGTGCCACGTGGCACATTTTTACTCGTCCACGTGGCACCTTGAAAAGATCAAATCTGAGTGACACGTGGCAGCCTCTGGTGATGCCACATGGCATGATGAAATCATCATGACACATTTCACTCTTTTTGCTTTCCAAGTAGGCTGTACGGATGTTGATGTCAGCAATACAGATGCTGACTCATCCCTGTTGACTGGGCTGGGTTGTCCAAAACTTTGACCGTTTATATCTTTTGATCCGTAACTCCGTTTGACAAGACGTTTGCACCGCTGGAAATATTGTGATGCTCACTTCGCTATCATGACATTTTAATTAAGTTTTGGTAACTTTGCATTTTTTCCCTTTTCTATCTGCTAAAGCCACTATGAGCATCCTAGATCGATTCTGTGCATTCTGGGACACTTCTGAAACTTCTGTGATGTTCCCTAGATCCATCTAGATCACACCTCCCAACTGAAAGGAATTTTGGTCCCCAAAATTCATTACATTAAGTTTCATGTCCATTAGACTTACAATAAGAAACCTTTACCCAAACTACCTCACAAGGCCTAACAATATCAACATGTGCCAAAAAAAGAAGTGACATCAACAATTATCACTTTTACACAGTACCCTTCTACGGGGTATGAATCACAACATGTGATTTAAAAAATATGGCCACTCTCAACTAACTCAAAATGACTTTCCCCATTTGTTCAACCATTTTGTCGAACATGTCCTCTTTACCGAGTTGTCTTTTCTTTGGTAGTTGGTCTTCTCCTGGTGGCACATTTTCCTGTAGTACTTCCTGACTGGTTGTCTCCCTCGGAGATGTCTGTCTGGTCTTCTTGTCCCTCTTTGGATGTAGATATGGATGTAAGGCCCAACAAGTGGCCTCATGATACCCATCTCTACTACAATGGCCGTAGTAGCCTTTCTCCTTCAGAGGTGCATTCCCCCTGCTCTTTTCCGTGTGTGGAAAGCAATCTGCCATCCTCGTGCTTCTCCTAGTTTCCATAACCTTCCTGCACAAGGATTTTCTCTTCCAACACTGGGACACTGCGTGGTTATTCAATCCACAAAAAGTGCACGGTCTTTGATGCCAAAAGCTCTGTTTTATATGATTAACATGCTTATAATTAAATGGCATTTTAGAGTTTCAAGATTTCTTATACCTCGATGAGTTTCCTTTGGAGTCAGACTTGAAAGAAGAGTTGGTCTCAACTCTGTTATTGTGATGCTCATCTCTCCCTAGAGATGTCTCGAATCCTCGATCATGAGAAGTTGTACTCTCGACCTACATTGAATTAATTTCATCTCTTGATGAACTGTTGACCTCTGGAGTCTCAGTGACTGTCCTGGGGTCTTCTTCACGAATGGTTTTGGATATTTCTCCAACATCTTTTGGGACATAGCCTATCTCAACATATTGAGGCCAAACCACTGCCTCGATGGGATCTAGAATACCTTGGCCATTAGTTCCAAGGTCTCATCCTTCATATCCCATTTTTCTCATCAACTTTAAGCCAATGCAAGAAGCATGTTGTTCAAGGATTTCAAAAGAATCATCAACATTAATCAAGAAAGGAACTACACATGGTTTATTTACATGGTTTGATCCGTAACTCTGTTTGACGAGTTGTTTGCGCTATTGGAAATCTTGCGACGCGCTCTTCATGATCATGTCGTTTTAATTGAGTTTTTGGAACTTTGAATTTTTTCCCTTTTCTATTTGCTGAAGCCATTCTGAGCATCCTAGGTCAATTCTGTGCATTCTGGGACACTTCTGAAACTTCTGTGATCTTCCCTAGATCCATATGGATCAAGGTTCCATTCCATATTCACTTGGGTATCTACAAAATCTCATGGACTTGTATGTGACACTAATTGTTTTCATTAACATTGGCACGAACACACAAATATCTTTGGAAACACTTGAATCCCAATGGGAGCAATATTAATTAACCGACAAATCATTTCTAACACAAGATGAGATCCATATTGCTTATTAAATTTGAGAAATTTATTGTGAAAAACAATTACTAGCTAGAAAAAGATCAAGACTTGTCCAGATAAACAAGGAATCAAAACTTCAAATTGAAAACCAACCTATCCTCTAAATGAAATATCTCTTACTGTTAAGAACCTAAATAGATATACAAATATAATCACCACAAATATTGAATACACAATAGATCCAAAGAGCAAGATAGAAGAAACCACACTTTATTATTACCAAACCCTTGAGGTAGGGAAACACCATACAATGGATCCTATTATGGAAGGGATCCTCTCCTGTTCACTTGCCTCTTTGAGGGGGCGTCCTCCTAATGAGCTTCAACTCCAAATTCAATATTTCTCTTCATATCCCATTACATTGCTTGAACCTCTTTATATAGTGCTACCATCACCTAAGAACATTCTAGAGGAGGAATCTTCTAGAAGTAGAACCTTATAAGAATTCCTCTTACATTTATTATATCTAGCTACCCATTTATTATATCTAACTACCATAGTGGGCCTTATTTAATAATATAGTGGACCTAGTCCACCTTACATTGAATGGCCTCTACTATTATCACTATGGCCCCCCCCACTACCTCTCTAGCTACCTTACATTCCATCCCCCTTATGAAAGCGTTGTCCTCAATGCTTGATGTACAACCATATACCAGGGTCCCATGGATAAGTGTGGACCATAGTGTTGAAGTAGTCTAGAGAACCAAGGTCCCATTGAGAAATGGAAGCCACCATGATGAAGTAGTCCAACCGCCATTGTAAACCAGGGTCCCATGTCCAATTGTTCATGTAAACCCCACATGGAAGATATCGGCACCCAATAACCAACTGAAAATGATGCTCCCAATACTGACACCTATCATGTGGATCCAAATACAAATATCCATCCACATAGTGGGAAAGGGTCAAAGATTAATCTAGAAGGAAAAATATTGTTGTAGAATATGCATGTTGAACACAGGTAATAATCATAACTAACTCATGATGTGTCACATTGATTTTCTCTACAGAAGGTGGATTAGAGTCATCAAATAAAATATGAAAGTGGTTTTCATCCCAGAAATCACAACTATCCATATGCTACCTTACACTTACTATCATTTTTCTGAAATATATTATAGTAACATATACAAAGGGTGACAAAAGGGGATTAATTATACTAGAGAACATGGGGCAAATCTAAAATGGGGGCAAGAAGTGGTATGGAAGAGGTGCAATACTCATGACACACCCCAATTCCAAGAGAGATAAAAATCAAGTTCTAAAACAAACAACCAAGTTATGGGACAAAACAAACAATATGAGGACACCTAGAATTTTCAACATCTCAACAATTCTATGGTGGTCATAATTGTAGCAACATTTTTTATTTATTGTTATATAATAAGTGATTGAGGATCATCAAAGGAGTTAAATCTACTTTGTATTTGCAGGAAAATTAAATCATGTGTGTGTGCACACACATTCAATCGGATCTAGCTCGATGGTTTGGGAGGAAAATTTTTATCCTCCCCACCTAGGCTTAAATCCAGACACATGCATACACACACATTCAATTAGGTCTAGCTCGGTGATTTGGTAGGATACATTTTATTCACCCCACCCGGGCTCATATATCTCTTGTGACACATTCCATTCTTTGTGAGCCAATTATTGTTGAAGATGTAAACCATGAGAAATATCTATTCTCTCTTATGGGTAGGAGGGATATTTGTGTGTGTGTGTGTGTGTATTCATTTTCCTAATAAGTTCAGAAAAAAACAAATTTAAATTTTAGCAAAGGTGCGAAATTATTTGGAACACATCTACAGGGCTGTTAAATATGGCAAAATAGTTCAAATTGGCCAGAAGGAGTTCTAAATAGCGGCGATGGAAATAAATCAAATATCAATGGTTACGATTGTGATCGAGACAGATCGACGACTGGTGTGCATTGCGGGCCTGGAAAGTGCACGGAGATTAATTCCATAAAGTGGTTTCAAAATGGAAACCATGGGTTTTGAAGGTAAATACGTGTCAGCACGGGGACGATTGCGGAGCAAAAAGTGGTTTACTTTGAAACTGCTGACCTGTCGCTCCGAAAAGTTGAATATTATAAAGTTGATGTGAGTTTTGTTTTTTTTTATCTTTTTCAAAGTGAGAACTAATATTGGGGCTGTTGCAAATGTCACCTTCAACCGAATTTAGAATTCCCAGCACCATTATAATCACCATTACTAGGTATTTTTTCTTGCTTCCATGGATCCCATCGTGATCGAAGTATCTTAACAAAGCCCACAAAATAATGAAGAAGCCCTAATCGATAGAGATAATGATGTGTGTGACCCTGAATTCATTGTTTCCCCTATTTCTCAATTAAGAAGTAACCTAGCTAACGTTAGAGGGAAAAGATTTTAATTTTTGGAGTCTGTCCAAGCTTCTCTCATTTCGTATGCAACTGAATTGTGTTTTTAGTTTCCCGAATTTATAAGATGGTGTGCAGAGAAATACTCAGAGTCAGAAAGAGTTGTAATTGATAAAAAGGGGTCTAAAGTATTGTGTAAAATTGATGTTGTGTCAATCAGGGAGTCATTAAAAATTCCTAAGTCTTTCTCTGATAATTGTGAGCCTTTTAATGAGGAAGAAATGATTATATTCTATAGGGAGTGTCAACCAGAGATTAAAACTCTGTTTTTAAGAATGATTATCAAGCTTGATCAGTTCCCACAAAGTCTATCTTTTCCCTTAAGCATCGATATCATGGTCAATGAGGTTCAATGTATCTGCTCTTTTTTAACTCAGGTTTTAGGTCTTAATCATAGATTCATAGTTGAGGTCGTGTTTGGTTTCCTGCTCAAATTCTTCCAGTCAGATTCAGGTCAAGTTGTCTGCATTAATTTTGATGAGTTTCTAGATGATACCATCCACAAACAACTAGTGAAATTACACTCTCTTAGACACTTCAGTTACTGTACATATCTGATGAATATTTTTCTCACCAGCAACAATGCAGAGATCTCTGAAGCAGAATCAATATATATTGAAAGAAATAGGATGACTTCAGTAATTTTTATCAATAAAGTTATGTCAAAGGCCTACCAGATGATTTTCAATGTTAAACTACCTAGAGTTATTGAAGAAATGAGAATCCACCTACAGAATCCAAAAGATAGTAGGAGACTAGATCCTTTTCATAAATTCTATAGTAATATGGGTATATGGCTTTCATTAGTTTCATTATTTGTTGCCCATCTTTTTTACCCCCATAATTTTTTCTCTAGATTTCATAAGACATAAATCATCTCTGAAACTGAAAATTTCATCAAATATCATAGAGAAATCAATATAAAGTTTCCTTTTTTTGATTGGCCCATTCATTGTAAAATTCAGAACACGTCTAGCACAAGTTGAGGAAAATCTCAAAGATTTTTTTTTTGCACAAATGCCAGGTAAAAAATATGATCCTCATAAGATCATATCTAGAAGGAGGCAAATGAACAAGAATGCTCCATATGATCATGAGCCTATTGAAGTCCTGGAGAATTTTGTAAATATTGAAGAATGTGTGGATGTTGAAGCCCCTGTACAAAAGACACCAACACAATAGAGTATTCCAAAGGTGGTAATTAAGGTTCCAAAAGCTAGTACACAGAGTAAGAGGATTGTTTCAGAGGCAAAGGACATAGACCCTGAACACACTACCATAAAGAAAATGAAAACCATCCAAAAAGAGAAGTATGTAGACTTGGAGGATGAAGGGCCTAAAGAATAAACAAGTTTAGACATGGAGGAGAGTCGCACAAGTGCAATTGAATCCAGAGTTGATCAATTGGAAAGTGAAGGTAGTTTAGGAGCCTTCCATAGCCAGAAATACTATTTTTCTCATGCCTCAAAGGAAGCCTACCAGTCAAAGGAAGATTTATTTAAATGGTATGCAGAAAAAAGAAAGCAATCACTAAGTGAGATCATGAATCTAATACCTGAGGTAAAGAAATATTCTCAGCACAAGTCTTCATTATTCACATTCAAAGACACAAAAATTAAAACATTCAACATTGCCATAACATAAGAAGATAATGTCTCCAAGATCAAAATAAAGTATGATAATATGAGTGCCTCAGATAAGGTTCAATTCCAAAAGTAGACTAGTGACCTGCTATATTCATATTATTTAAATTTCAATCTGAAAAATGCAAAATTAACATCACTAGCTTCCAAGCTTGAAGGTCATCTCAGGTAGGAAAAATCAACAAGTAAAGCATGGTAGATTCAAATAAAGAAACTTGAAGTTTATGGCCCCAAAGAAATGAAAGCCTTGTTGGATGAGAAAGACAAAGTGATTCTTAGCCTGAAGAAAAATTTGAAAATGCCTGCTACAAAGTATCCACAGACTGGAGAGCTTGTAGCATTGAACATGAAAAGGAAGATTTTAGGAAGCAATCACTAGAGTTTTAGGATAAATTTTTGCAACTAGAAAAGGAAAAATTAGAATGGTCAAAAGAAAAGACAGAAATGGCAACTAGAGTCATATATTGGTCCTCTATTGTACCCTCTGCTACTGAAATAAAATCAGGCACTGAAGACATTGTCTAGGCAATGTATCAGGTTAGCTTAAAGGATGGGGAAATAAAAGAATTAAAAGAGAATATCAAGAAAATGGAACAAGAGGCACAGAAAAGGGATGGAAGTGTATCGCATCTTAAAAAGGAAAATGCAATCCTTCATGAAAAGGTGAATAAGATAAACTCCAGGATTAAAGGAAAGAGTTTGTTACAAGGAGCCAAGCACATCATCTGGGACTCCATATCAGTTGAGGTTACAAAATTGAGGACATATCTAAATTTTGTTAATGATGAGGAAAACATTGCAGTTTTGGATAAACATAGATGCAAAGTTATTAATGAAACTTTATAAAAAAGACCAGCAGAATGGGCCTAGAATGTTATCCATATCCTTAATACAATGCCTTCATCAAGTTTGCAGACAATTGGGGTCAAAGATAGAACTTCTTTGATAATATGGGCTAGAAGAATCATAACCAAGTACAACCTCTCGAATTTAGTCCAAAATAAAGTAGCCCAATTGGAAAAGAGTGTTCAGAATTTTAAGGATTTGTTTGAAGAATTGTTTATCAAAGGTCTTCCATCATTCTGGGATGGAAAGGGAAAGTTATATGAACAAGAATCCTACAATGCACTCTTGACACAAGCAAGGATGGTTCACTCTAGGTTTGAAGACTTAGATGAAGTTTTAAAGGGGGAAACTGTGGTAGAAATGTTAGCCATAGATTTTGAAATTTTGAATAAATTTAAGATAATAAAATTAGGCTTGCCTGTCATGTCGTATGCCTCTTGCATCGATTTGGAAATTTAATAAAATAAATGATGGATTATGATATTCCTTATGAATTACAGTGGAAGAAAATAGTAAGATTGGGTAAAACTAAATGTAATATTCTATGTCCTAGTAAATGACCATCCAACTGTCAACGAAGTATGGGTCCAGACATCATACAATCAGATTAAGACACTACCAAGGTCAAAGGGGAAAATATAAGGATAAAGTTACTGAACTATCTCAAGGATCCCGATTTTCTGAACTACTACTTTTTTATAAATATTGTAACACATAATGTACAAAGGGTGGGAGAAAGTTTGATGAATTGAGTATTCTGAGAGTCTTTGTACTATAATATTTTCCTGAAGAATTAATAAAGTTGGGTGATCCAAGGCTTCTGGGATCCATTCTTGCTTCAGAGATTCATGTGCCAGTGACTGTGTAACATGTTCACTTCAGTGTATGTTCTTATTTTAGTTTATGATATATTTCCATATCTGAATGATATTCAATTAAAATATTGTTTCAGAATTCATCATGTTGATGCTCTGTCACATAGTTTAGAATATCAATGGTGTTTTCTTATGCTAAAACAGTTTAATAAATTTCAAAATTTGATTTCTTAAAGTGTTGATTTATGTTTTTCTTCAGTCCTTTCTGCTACAATGACATTTAAATTAAACCAACACACATTTAATGTCTATCTTGCCTCTGAAGTATTTTCCCATTAATTGACATATTACCCACATATTCATAATATTCAACCTTTTGAGTCCATGTCCAATGGACTTCTCACAGGCTTAAACATCAAATCCCATCCAAAAATTTATTCACAATCCAAGGACCTAACCTCAAGAAACAAAAATCAAATCAGTCCTTTCAGTTACTGATTTGGGAGAGAGCCCTCTCTGAGACTGGAAGGGTTAGATTCCAGTTTATAAATTTGTTTTGTGGTTACCTCTTAGTTTCTTTTTTCATCCTAAAGAAATTATGGAGTGATAACAGAATTGAAGGATAAATTCTATTGCTTTTCAATGCAATGCACATTGCATCCAAATGCTTAATGCTTTTATGTCAATATGTCAGGCTTTTTGGAAATTCTTTTCCACTTTAATTTCCCTACACATTCATTGAGGTTTGCATGAATTTCTGTTTGTAACTTTGTATATATTTTTTTACTGAAGCATCTCGTAACCATGACAAAGAAAAATAATATAAATATAGAATGAAAAAATTTGAAGCCACAACATACAATTTCAGAGTATTCTCTTACTGTATTGCATAGGGTTCACTCCATAGTTATGATTTCCACTTAATGTGGCTATCTTTTAACATTTAAGGTGTCAGGACTCACTAAAAATGGATTCTTCTACTTATCTTTTGTATGTTTCAACAAATGCCTTCCCAAAGGTTCTAGCTTATTTTGAAATCCCTACAAATTGTAGTAGTCTATTTCCTCAAGATTTTACAATTGGGTTTTCTTATTTATGAATTTCATAGACCCTTTAACATCCAATTTTAAACATATGAAGGGTTGTAGGTGAAGGGAAATCAAACTAGAAAAACATACATGAAAGGAAACACATACTTCAGGTCATCATCACATGAATCTTTGGTATGAAAAAAATCTAGACATCTCCACTTGTATTCTTTCAAATTCAGAAATTTTTACAGT
>SNQJ01S0006265.1:51588-95277 GCA_010110895.2 Picea sitchensis | reverse complement strand
ACATTGCCACTCTTGTGATGATCATCCTTGTTCGTCTCTCTTGCAACAATCTTCCTCGGTTTTCGTTCCTGCGACGATCTTCCTCAATCGTCATTATTGCGACAATCATCCTCAGACGTCTCTCTTGTGATGACTACATAGGTCATCTCTCTTACAATGACTTTCGTAGGTCATCTCTCTTGCGACGACCTCCATAGGTCATCTCTCTTGCAACATTATTCCAGGTTCATCGCACGTTCGATGGGATATGATGCGATGTTTGAGGGGCCCACGTTTCATCGCACTCTCCACTACATAACGTCGCAAGAGCATCGAAATGGCAATCGCAAAATGACCCAAATTTACTAGTGAGAAAAATATTGCATCCTTGAGGGGAAATGACTGGGTTTTTATGGTTTTTGATCATTTTTCCAAGATGGCAATTCTGGCCACCTGCAAGAAGAGAATCACAACGAAGGCCACTGCCAAGCTCTTCTTTGAACAAGTGTGGGTACATTTTGGGATCCCATAAACCATTATCTTATATCGGGATAGTCATTTCCTCAGCACATTATATTCAAGCCTCTGGTCACTTTTGGACACGAAGCTCACCAAATCCAGTGCCTTCCACCCCCATACAGATGGCCAAACCGAGGTTGTCAACTAGATGATCATGCATCTCATGTGAATGTACAATTCCAAGCACCCCCACACATGGGATGAGAGTCTTTCCTATGTTCATCATAGATACAATCGAGTCATACATAGCTCCACCACCCACAACCCCTTTCAAGTGGGGTTGGGATTTCAACCATTGGGTGCCATGGATGTTGCACTATCCCTTGTGGCCACCCATGTCAAATCGTCACATGCTCCAACTGAAGCTGAAAAAGCCACTTGGTTCATTGAGTAGATCCATCACATCCGCCAACAAGTTCAGGATATTTAACAGAAGTCCAATGCCAAGTACAAGTAGTTCCTTGATCAACATTGGGTGCCACATAAGTTTCAGGTGGGAGAAAATTTTTGGTTACACTTGCAGAATAAACTCCTTACAAGGCCCCATCAAAAGCTTTGTCCACTCTGTTATGGACCTTACACCATCATGAAGGTTGTGGGTGAAAATTATTTTGAGCTCAACATTCCCCCTTTCCTTGGCTTGCACCCAATGTTCAATGTGGATCTCCTTCGACCATATTTTCCACCATTACTGCACACCTCAGAGATAGCAGTACAATTGACACCAACAAATATCAACCTTGACTACATGGAACATGAATCCACTAATAATATCATGGAAACAAGGTTCAAGGGCACTCACCAACAGAGGATCCATCTTTATCGGGTTGTCAATGCAGGGAGGCTCTTGCACCAAGGCAAGTGGCTCACTCGGGGCTAAATTCAACAAAAATTTCCCCATCTAATTGAGGAAATCAACACAATGTAGAACATTTCTTCCTAATGGGGGAGGATTGATCCATATGGATATTGGTGGCCAACCCCCTATTCCAACTGGCTTATCTTAGCAGTTTTTTAGCTTGGTAGTTTTTTCCTAGTTTTCGGGTCTTGAACTTTCGGGGTCGTTTTGAGGACCTAAAAAACATTTTTAGGTATCACCACAATCAAATTGTATACAAATTTATATTTTGATATCATATTGTGTATTCCTCAGATAGACCTTTCCAACGAGCTATTATGTGCCTAAAACGAAGATCGTATGCAAAATTTACAACCCCAGGAAGTTGATGTACTAACTTACTACAACGGGGCCCACATGACTTTTGACGCTTCATCTCCTAGGGTTAGGGTTTTGGATGTCTAGGGTTTTGGAATTCATGTTTATTTTAAAAATTATTTGAGAGCCTCATTGTAATCATCTTCTTTCAAATGAGCACAGTCGTCACATCTCTTCTTAGAGATAAGTTGCCACCATTCTAACAAGCTTGTTTTCAGTCTGCATTTTATAGTTTCAACATATTTCCTTATTGAATAGAATCTAGTTTTAATGTATCTCTGTTATTATTCCTTGTGTCTTTGTGTTAATAATAATAATAATATTTTTTCATTTCGTTCTACTCATAAAATATGAATCAAGGGAGATCCAGAATGCTCACAGAGGTCCAGAAGGATCTAGAAATGCTAAAAATTTGATCATCTCAAATGTTCTTGAAAAGGAATTCATTGTGTATATCTCAAAGATATATTTCCAATGGTTCAAAAATCACCTCAAACGAAGTTTGTATGCAAAAGTTATGGCTAGTCAAAGTTTTGGTCAAACTAGGAAAAAAGTCAAAGTCAAAGGTGACACATGTCACCACTGCAAGGGTGACACGTTTCATATCCATAAAGATTATGAGGACATCATGTTGATGTCAATAGGGTGATATGGCAGCATGACGGTGTGCTAGATGTGACCCGGAATTGGACAAATCATCATCTAGTTGGATCTATCTTGAAGCGACACATGTCAATCGTATGGATGGTGTGGCATATGTATGTGGTAGGAAATAGGTGTACCAGTAATATTCTAACACGTGGTAGTTCATATGAACATGTGGCAAGTACAGTGGGAGACATATGGACCAATGGTAAGCCGCCACGTCGACCAATCAAATGGCACCATGTGGCTCCTTCTAGAAGCCCAAGTTGGGATTGATATCAAAATTGTTATGGACTTGGTGGGTTTTGAGTCCTCGACTTCCCATAGAATCCAAGGAATATTTCAATATTCCAAACAACTTAACCAAAATTCGCTAACCACCATATGTTAGGGATCTAACGTACCTACCCCTCAAGTGGGTAGAATAATATATTTCCATGTAATAAAGGTCAATATTAATAATGCCTAGAAATAAGGAGGAATAAGTCAAATGTAAGAAGACCTAATCGAAGCTTCCGCTTCTAGAAGGATCTTCCTCTATATTGTTCTTTTGGATAGATAGATTTAGTATAAATAGGAGTAGAAGGTATAATAAGTGTTTTCTTGAAGAATTATTGTAATAGAGCTCTTCTCTACTCGAGGTTTCCCCCTCGAAGAGGCAAGTGAACATTGTTTCCTATCAATAAAGGTATAATTTTGGTGTTGAGGTTCCATATAACTTTTTGTTCCATTTTTATCTCTGCAGTGTTTCCATATTCGGTTGCTATCTCGGTGTTATTACCTGCATTATTTCTCTTTTCTACTAAAATAATAGACCTGGTACCTTACAAGTGGTATCAAAGCACTTTGCTCGGCATAAAATTGTGGGTTAATTTTTTTTTCCAGGGTAGAGACATATTCTGGCATCTTAAAGATACAGATATATGTCTTTACGCGCATAAAACCATGGTCAGGGAGTAATACACACAGGAAATAAAAGTGGTAATTAAGCGCACATATGTTGGCCACCCTTGTAACCCATGTTGTTACCCCTTCGAGTGGTAGCGCATTAGACAACACTTGTATACAGATCGACCTAGAACTTTTGAATCCCTCTATAGATAAATCAATTGGCCACCTAATTTCTATAGTTCCACCGAGAACAACACTCGAGGAGATACTCTCTAGTACCTGGGTAGTCGGGTAGTACGACTAAGGGAACGGTCTAGCCTCCTTAGTTGGTTCCCTCAGATATTGGGTTGAGTACTACTGTTGGACCCCGCACGTATATCAAAGAGATATATCACAGGGAAACCCCTTGGCCATAGAACCCTTGAATACCCTAACCCTTGGGAAGGAAACATAAATAGAAAAGACAAGACATATTGCCGTGCAACTATGCCTCCTACCTTCTAGTTGTGAAATTACTACATATTTCTTCCTGTTAAGAATTTGGGCATTTCAACACTACAATATTCTTCAGCTGGGAGTATAACTCTGCAGGAGTTAAAAGAAAAAAAAAAGGAGTATAATGGTCCTACCAACACACTTATTTAAGATCTATCCCATTGGATTCCCCTTTTCGTCCTGATCGCAGTCATACCTTTCAATTTTTTTTTATTTTTTTTTTCAGTGGACCCGACCCCTTCCTAGCCTTCCTATTTTTCTTCTTATCCCATTATATTCCCCTCCTCACCCTGATTGTCATCGTACCTATCACTTATAATTCCTTTTATATGGTCCCACCCACCCATTTTCCCTTACCTACACTCCCCCTCTCCAAATGAACAACAATCGCAACTAAGACCTTCAAGTTTCCATCAATCAAGCCAAGGAATCCATCCAACAAGTGACATATGAGATTGTCTCTACCAGTTCCCACCTTGCACAATTTGAGACCCAAGTCTAGCACAAATTTGACACCATGGAGGCCAAATTCATGAATCAATTTAACACCCTCCAGTTTGATGTCAACCAGTTGTTGAACCACACTCATGGTCCTTCCTCGTTGGACCAACCATATACTGTTGATTCCTCTCATTCTATTCATTTTCAATCCAACTCCTTTCATCGTGACCCCCATCTTCCCCGTGTTCAGGTCAATAAATTTGATGGCTCCGATCCCACGGGTTAGGTCACTCAAATGGAGAATTATTTTTCTATGCATGGTATTACTGATAAGTTGGCCAAACTTCACTATGTTATCCTCTATCTAGATCCTAAATGATGGAAATGGTGGCAATGGTGTAAAAATTCACGTCAGGGGTATATTGCATGGACCGAATTTCTTGTAGAGCTATATGACTGCTTTGACATGGATACCCACTATCTCGTTCATTTGACCAAGTTGAAACAATCAAGCACAATGGAAGAATTTATAACTACTTTTGAACATTTGGCCTTTCCAACCGAGGGCATGTCAGATGTATTCTTCTGTGAATGATTTATCAGTGGCCTAAATGATGAAATTCGATCCCAGGTTCTCATGGCCCACCCTCAGACTTGGTTGGAAGCTAATAAATGTGCCAAAGAATCCCAACAAGTTGTTTTTTCCCAGAGCAAAAAACCCTCTTTTGTTCCTCGCCCTCAACCCACTAATCGTAACCCCCCTGCCACTCCCCTCAAGGTCCATAAATTAACTAGGGATGAAATATTTGAATGCCAGCTGAAGGAACTTTTCTATAATTGTGATGAAAAATATTTTCTTGGGCACAAGTGTAAGGAACAAAAACTTTTTATGGCCATTTTCGAAGATGTTCCTAAAGAATATGTGACAATTCCCCTTGTTGAAGAGCCTTCCCTTCCTGATGCTACCTAGGAGCCTGCTGATCCACCTGAATTTGACCCACTCATTTCCTTGCATGCCCTCATTGGATTCTCTACTCCACAAATGCTCAAGTTCATTGGCTATATTAAGCATAGGAAGGTCATCATCCTTGTTGAAAGTGGTAGCACCCACAATTTCATTCATCTTCGCATTGCCCAGGAAAACAATTGTTATATCCGTGTTGTCAATAATTTTCAAATCATGATAGCCAATGGTCGGTTCATGAAATGTGGTGGGCATTGTGAAAATGTACGTCTTCAAATTGGACATTACCACCTGAAATATCATATGTTTTCCATTGACATGGGTGGTTGTGACATTGTTCTAGGTGATGAATGGTTACACACTTTGGGTCCCATTCTTATGAATTTTAAGGAATTAAACATGCAATTCCAACAGGAGAGACAAAGGTATCAATTCCAAGGTGTCACAGTTGGTTCTCTTGGGATCATCAGTTCCCATCACATGGAAAAGATCCTCAATAAAGGCCACTTCGGTATTACTTCTCAACTCCATTCCATTTAAGAAGTTGAGACACTCTCTGTGCATCCTGACCTCCAAGCTGTCTTCTCCAAACATCAAATTGTTTTTTCCACTCCTCAGGGACTTTCGCTTTCTTGTGGTGTTCATGATCATTCCATCCCCCTTGTTCCTGGAAGTCTTCCTCCCAATGTTCTCCCTTATCGTCATCCCTTTTCCCAAAAGAATTAAATTGAGAAAATAGTGCAGTAATTTCTCCAAGCGGGTGTTATCTGCCCCAGTNTGTTCTAGGTGATGAATGGTTACACACTTTGGGTCCCATTCTTATGAATTTTAAGGAATTAAACATGCAATTCCAACAGGAGAGACAAAGGTATCAATTCCAAGGTGTCACAGTTGGTTCTCTTGGGATCATCAGTTCCCATCACATGGAAAAGATCCTCAATAAAGGCCACTTCGGTATTACTTCTCAACTCCATTCCATTTAAGAAGTTGAGACACTCTCTGTGCATCCTGACCTCCAAGCTGTCTTCTCCAAACATCAAATTGTTTTTTCCACTCCTCAGGGACTTTCGCTTTCTTGTGGTGTTCATGATCATTCCATCCCCCTTGTTCCTGGAAGTCTTCCTCCCAATGTTCTCCCTTATCGTCATCCCTTTTCCCAAAAGAATTAAATTGAGAAAATAGTGCAGTAATTTCTCCAAGCGGGTGTTATCTGCCCCAGTACCAACCCTTATTCTTCTCCTGCGATCATGGTACTCAAGAAAGAAGGTACTTGAAACATGTGTCCTAATTTTTGTGCCTTTAATAAAGTCACCATCAAGGACAAGTTTCCCATTCCTATCATTGATGATCTCTTGGATGAGTTGAGTGGTGCTCAGTACTTCACTAAATTTGATTTGTGTTCTAGCTACCAGCAAAAATGTAAGAAGAAACTGACATCCCCAAGATTGCCTTTCGAACTCATGAGGGTCACTATGAGTTCTTGGTCATGCCCTTTGGCCTGTCTAATGCCCCCTCCACCTTCCAAAGCCTCATGGATCATGTCTTTCATCCTTTTCTCCATCATTTTGTATTATATTTCTTTGATGATATTCTCAGCTATAGTAAAACTTGGCAATCCCATCTTGCCCATGTGGATCAAGTTCTCCATCTACTCTCTCAAAACCAACGTTTCCTCAAACACTCTAAATGTGCATTTGACACTTCAGAAGTTGAATACTTGGGTCATATTGTTGGCAAGGATGGTGTCCAGGTGGATCCTAAGAATATTGAAGCAATGCAGGATTGGCCTCGCCCCAAGACTATCAAAAGATTGTGTGGTTTTCTAGGTTTAACAGGCTATTATCGCAAGTTTGTTCAGAATTATGGAAATATTGTGGAACCTCTCACTGCTCTCCTTAAAAGTAATTCCTTCACTTTGATTCTTGCATATGATCAGGGAGTTCAAGCCTTGAAGGAGGCCATGTGCACTACTCCAGTATTGGCCCTTCCTAATTTCACAAAGACCTTTTTCTTGGAATGTGATGCCTCCGGGAGAGGAATTGGAGCAATCCTTATGCATGCCAACTCTCCAGTTTCACCAGGGTACTCTTGGCACAATGATTATCTTCGCCACAAAGGCCATTTTTATTTAAGTAAACAGTCACAACTTAAATCCATGGTGCTTTCTGAGCTTCATGCTACACCCACAGCTGGGCACTTAGGGTTTACCAAAACCTATGACCGGGTTAAACGTTATTTTTTCTAGGATGGTATGAAAAAAAACATTTTAACTTTTGTGGCAGAATGTGATGTTTGTCAATGCAACAAGGTCGAAACAATCAAAGCTCATGGTACACTACAATCACTTCTGATTCCACCCGCTATTTGGAGGGACATCTCTATGGATTTTATTGTGGGATTACCTAATTTAGGAAATAAGTCAGTCATCATGGTGGTCGTTTATTGTATTTCCAAGTATGCTCATTTATGTGCTCTTCAAATCCCATTTAACACATCCAATGTGGCTCAAATTTTCATGGATCATGTCTTCAAGCTTCATGGCATGCCTCATTCTATTGTTTCTAATCGATATCCCACTTTCACCAACAATTTTTGGCAATAAATTTTCAGGATATAGGGCACCCAATCGCATATTAGCACCACCTATCATCCCCGGACTGATGGTCAAACTGAAGTTGCAACAAGTTTTTGGAGACATATTTGAGTTGTTTTTCCTCTGAAAGGAAAAATCAATGGGATCAATGGTTACCATTATTTGAATGGTGGTAAAACACTTCTTACCATACAACTACTCACATGACTCCTTTTGAAGCAGTATATGGACAAAATCCAACTTTCATTATCTCCTACATGCTAAGTGTCTCAAAGGTCCAGGTGATTGACCACACACTTACATTTCGAGAGGTTATTCTTTGTACCCTTAAAGAGAATTTGCTCATGGATCAGAATTGCATGAAGCAACAAGCATATCAAGGTCGCTCAGAACATCAATTTGATGAAGGAGACCATGTATTTCTTTGACTGAAACCTTATAAGAAAACTTTACTCAAGGCTAAACATTGTTAGAAACTAGCGCCCAAAGTTTATGTTCCTTATACAGTTTTCAAGCATGTGGAACATATGGCCTATCAATTAGCTTTGCCTAGTGCTTCAAATCTCCATCCTATTTTTTATGTCTCTTGTTTAAAGAAGGTGATTGGAACTAAGTGTCAAACTCAAACCAACCTTCCCGAGTTGGATGAAGAAGGATCCATCTGGTTGCAACCACAAGCACTTTTGGACCAGCCTGATCATCGTCTTTGTCAGCACACCATCAAGGAAGTGTGTCCAGTGGAAATATACAACTCCAGTCGATGCCACCTGGGAGCCAACTACCATTATGCAACAATTTCCTCATCTCCAGCCTTGAGGACAAGGATGATTTTAAGGGGGAGGGCATGTTAGGGACCTAAACTCCCTAACCCCTCAAGTGGGTAGATTAATATATTTCCATGTAATAAAGGTCAATATTAATAAGGCCTAGCAAGAAGGAAGAATAAGTCAAATTTAAGGAGACCTAATGGAAGCTTCTGCTTCTAGAAGGATCTTCCTCTAGATTGTTCTTTTGGATAGATAAATTTAGTATAAATAGGAGTAGAGGGTATGAGAAGTTTTATCTTGAAGAATTATTGTAATAGAACTCTGCTCTGCTGAAGGTTTCCCCCTTGAAGAGGCAAGTGAACATTGTTTCATATCAATAAAGGTATAATTCTGATGTTGAGGTTCCATATTATTTGTTGTTCTGTTGTTATCTCTGTAGTATTTTTGTATTCTGTTGCTATCTCGGTGTTATTCTATGCATTATTTCTCTTTTCTGCTAATATAATAGAACTGGTACCTTACACCATACCATATATAGAACTTGATATAACAAACAAGTTATAAAATATTTAATATGATGCTTATTGTTGGAAGCAGACCAAAGTGGAAAACAAGGCGATTTTTGGAAAGAAGACATGCACGAGGAAAGCGACAACTGGAAGGAAGATCAACACATGTGCATGCATGGAAGACCTAACGATGGTAGGGTTAGGGTTTTTTTAATGTATTGTAATGGTTGAAGAGCCATAAATGTATAAATATAGTATCTAGGTATCAAGGAGAGGGACACGGTTGTTGTAATGAGCAGGTTATTAAAAATACTAGTCATTATTTGTAACGAGTCGATATGTAATATTTTTCTCTATGACCTATTTTTGTAAGCTGTTGAGATAGAGAGGCGAGGGGAGGGTAGATATTGAGGGTTAGATTATAGGCTAAGGATCCTGGTGTGATATAGTCTACCTCATAATATAACTCGGCCCAACTGAAGGGAATTCTAAAGCGCGTGACGTTGTGATGATAGAACAACAATAATAAAAGAGTCGAGATCCAAATCTTTGTGGACGTAGTCCAGGAGGGGGTGAACCATAGTAATATTTGTGTTATGTGATTGAATGCATTTATTTCTTTATCATCTCAGTGGATATAGATGGGTTAAACGAATGAGTCATTATTTTTCTTGCATTAATCGAGAATAATGGTATACTGTGTTAATAAGCTACAATAACACTCTCTGTACACAATTATTAGATCTCCCACTCAATCCTAGGCTCTAAACACCTGAGTATTGCAGCCACTCATTAGGACTATCTCAAGTGAGACGGCATGGGGCACCCTGTGCACTACGTTTCCTTCTGGTTTACCAGGAGGGCCGATAGTTTTAGAGGCTTTGTTGGAAACCCGAATAGACATGAACCCTAGGTCAATAAAATCAGAAAGGAAATAAGACAGTTAACCCCAAAAATGGTTCCATTTCTATTGGTAGGAACAAAAGAGGATTGAGTAGATGAGATAAGTCGAAGGTCTATAAGAGGAAGATCAAGAAAAAATTAGGACAGAGAGCAATGAGCCGCTAGAAGGGGATGTTGAGACTATGGAATCCCACAAAAATAGATATCAAAAGATGGCTAAGGACAAAAGAGATGGAGTTTTCATAGAAAGATAACCGAAACCCTAGACTAACACCCCGTAAATATCTTAAGAAATATGTGTTTACTAATTTACACGAAGTCTTTTTCTGTGATTTTCCACATTTATTGTAGGAGTGGATACTAAGAATGAAGGATAACCATGCAACGAACCGGATCCGATAGTTAGAGTGGACCCCAGTACAAAATGAGCAGTTACAACACATGAACAACAAATTCACCTGCCAAGTAGACCTTTGGCTCGAAAGTATTGTGGCAGGCTTTATAACAGAGTTTGTAGTAAATGCAGTGAATTCGTACAACGCAGCGGAGCAAGAGTTTCTACGAGGACCTCAAGGAAGGTACATTAGATCACTGTTGTTAGCGATCAAAATGAACTGGTATTTTTTAGAGTGTTTTCATCACTCTCTACTTGATTTATTGTTTTCTTAAGTCTTTTGGCTAGTGTCCTTAACCTTCAGATTATTCATCAAGCTCTCGTTGATTACTTTTGCCCAAAAATCCTTTGGCTTCATCCTCTTGACCTACAAATAAATGGTTAGAAATCCTTATTGAAATCCGTCAAATCTTTATGATAAGTTTGTCATAAAAACGCTTTTATTATAAAAAACAATGTTTTTATTATATATATATATATATATATATATATACACAATGTTTTTCTAAACTATTTTGTAGTTTATGAATTATTTTTATTATATATATATTTATTAAATAAAACAAAATAAAAAAGGGTGTGTGCGCTTAAGTTTCTTACTTCTAAATTCCCTCAAACCTAAGCTATATCACATATGCCATTTCTGAGTCATGTTTACATGTCATATCATCCTACATGCTAGTTGTGCATTCAACTCAAAGTCAAGCCATAAATTAAGCCAACATTCCAGTTGTTCGGTGCACAGTGAAATTGCAAATGCCTAATTTGCAGGATGCATGCGTAGGTGCCATGATGAGATGTCAATGCAGTGGTTTTTAAAGATTCTACAGGTGTTGAAGAACTAAATGTATCCATGATATATATATGATTATGTTCCCCATTTCTCACCCGTTCCACCGTTTTCATGCGTGGATGTGCAGAGTGCAGTGCGCTGCCAAATCTCCTGGGCACTGCGTTTTCTCCTAGGTGCTTCATTTTCTCCTGGGTGTTGTAAATTTCCTGGATGCTACCTACTCTCTTGGGTGATGTGTATTCCACAGTGCACTACCTAAATTCACTACCGAATTTCTGGTAGAGACGAAATTTGTGCAAAGATACACCAGAATGGCGCTACCTATTGGCACCTAGAAACAAGGAGTTTGAATTCATTACTCTTTTAGGTGGCTAATGATGTGGAGAATTGCTGAGATAGTAGTTGGCAGCATGATAACAAATCAAAATCTCTACAGGACACTTGGCATGCAAGAGGAGGCACATCAATGAAGATCAAGGGAGGAAGTGTCATTTAAATATTGTTGGATCGGTTACCAACATGTTTCCTTTTTTTTAGCAGTTTGTTTATAACTGCTAGCACAGGTGTTAAATTGAAAACTGTTGTCGGATAATCCAATGTGAGGAAGGGCCAACTCGTACCTCTTTCTGTTGCCTTTCCTTTTTATTATAAATCCATGTTCCAAATGAGGGAAGAGGGTTCGAATGGTTGAGCTGAGGCTCCCGAATTGTAATATTTTGACTAAGTAGATTGTGCTCTGGTTATGTATTGGACCTGGGAATTTCTTATTAATGGAAGTCGTTTTCTCTTCATTTCCTTATTTCTTCTTACTCTGAATGCTCATTAATGGAGGATCCTTTTGAGATGTTATAGCTGTATTATAATGGATGTTTGATTATGATTTTACTGTAAATGTTTTCAGGGTTTTAAAGTTTAGTTGTAAGAGGATCTTGTGACTAATCTCTTTCTTCACCTAGATGCTAGAAGGCCTGATGCTTATAGAAGACTTGTTCATTCTTCTTACCAAGTCTTCCTTCTACTCATATTTATCCTTAAACAACTGACTGAAGCTAATCAAGACCTCATTTTCTTGTGCATGCTAGCCCGGATTTCTGAGTTAAAACCTTATTATTTTGAGTCTTGTCCATTTGACCTTTTAAAAACTCATTTACATTTACAAATCTTTTGATGTTACCAAGCTCACCTGATTACAGTCTAGGGTGACGTTTGGAGTGATAACATAAATGGTGTCACTGTCGGGGACGAATTTGAGCATATTGAAGAGTTCCCCGGGAAGAACGACATAGATCCAACTCTTGATGGTAGACAAGAGAGGGATACAAAAAATTGACTGTAATCATCTACTCGGCGACTCCACAATCAAAGACTCCACTGGGGAGGATATTGTTGATAGAAAGATGACCATGTATCAATTTATGAGCCTTCTTCATGAGCTGTTGTTTCTTTTTATCAGCTCGTTTTTACTTTTTCCTTCACGTATTAAAAGTATCATCTTGTGTTTTGTATATTTAGATGGTCATCAATCTTATGTTATATATCCATCCTTGGAAGAAGAAGATCAGCCTTCTGCCTATGTTGTAGATGTTGATTTGATACCTTCACCTCAGCCTATTCACAAAGATGAACTCTGTATCGAAATCCCTCATGAAATTGATCATCTTTGTAAACTTGAGGAGGTTGGAACTGATTCACATCCTTATCAAATCTCATCACCTTTTGTTGTTACTTTTGAACCTTGCCAGCAGCTTGGTAAACCTTATATTCAACCCACTTATTTTCAAACTAGAATCAGAGACAAGATGTTTAAACCTTTAAGGCTTCCATATCACCTTCATCCTTATCCGCTTGATTTCTTTGAGTATCTTCCTCGGTTTTTTGGAGAAGATCATGCTACAACTGAGAGGCATTTGGAGGCCTTTGAGAACTTTATTGATCATTTTGAGATAGTTCATGATGATGTTACCGTGAGGTTGTTCTCCAAGTCCTTGTTTGGAGATGTTGTTGTGTGGTTTAAGGGTTTGGGAGCCTATTCCATTGGTTATTGCATCGAATTGTGCAATGCTTTTTTAAAGTGTTGGGGTGAAAAAAAGTCATTTGATCAATACCTATATGAGTTCACTACTTTGAGAAGGGGAAAAAATGAAGTTATGTCTGCTTTTAATCGAAGGTTTTACAACTTGTATTACAGCTTGCCCCTGGAGATTAAACCTTTTGAGATTGATGCTATGGTGTATTACATAGTGTCTTAACACTCTGACCTTGTTTTGTATCTTAAGGAAAGAAAATCTACATCTTTATCACAGTTATTCATGGATGCTGAGGAAGTGGAGGAGAACCTCCGAGCTTGTGGCAGGATTCAAAGTCAGTATCATGTCAACTCTAAACATGAGGGAGGCATATTTTATTTACTATCCCTATGAAGAAAAGATAGTGGATGATTTGGTCCTCGAAGCATGTATCTTTGACAACCTTTCCTCTGAGGAAGTCACTGTCTCAAACATTGACCAAGAGCAGCTTGTTGTTGACAAACACTTTGGTAACAAATACTTTGCTATTAGAGAGCATCCTGAAACAAGACATTCTCAATGTCAAGAGTCAAAGGTTTGTTATGGACAACCTATTTTTGATGGAAATACCAATGATGGTGATGAATAAAATTTTTCTATGATTTGTTTGGAACCTCTTAGCACTATTCTTGTATATGATGATTATGATCCTGATCCTTGTAAATGTTATGGAAGCGTTGAAAGGGATTTTCATATAAATCTAATCTCTTATCCATCACCAATAAGTGAACATCCATGTCTTAATAAAAACCATGTGCATGAGAAAATAGAATGTCAGTATGGCTCAGATTTTGAGCAGGAAGGTAATGAATGTGAAACTGATTTGGAACAACAGAAAGCATATGAGCTTATTTCAGATTTGGATCTGAAATCTTCAACATTGGCATAATATTCTAGAGACAGGTATGAATGTGAATTTTATGATCAGTTTGCAGACCCAGTTGAGCCTATGTCAACCAGTGATTGCATAGGAAATTATATGTTCTTAGCTAATCTTAATTCATATGATTTTAATATTGTTTTATCATCATCCCCTAAGCAATATTCCGAAGAAGAAGTGGTAGTTTTTGATGATCATAATTTTCTCTCAAGAGAACCAGAAAGTCATCAGTCTTCCAACATAGAGGAAGTCATGGTTGAGTAGGTGTTTTCCTTGGATCAACATGTTTATGAGCTCAGTTTCAAAGACCCAGTGGCAACCTTCATGGAATCATACATTTTAGAGAACTTGAAATTTTCAGATTTATTTAACTCGCAAATGTTTCTTGGTGGGTATGGTTTCCTGAATGAGTTTTTATCACTACTGTTACATTTCAAACATCATTTATTGATAGGTGGTATGGATGAGATTATTTCATTATTGAAATTTCTTGGATGGATATTATGGAAATCAACCTTTACCTAACCCATGGCAGATATGGTTAGAGTAGAGTAGTGTAGGAAATAAGCTCGCTACCTGAGCATTTCTTTTCCTTCAGTTTGCAGAAATAACAGTCAGTTTGTGTGAATAAAGGAAGGCCTTGAGAATTTGTGGAGAATTGTTGACTATTGACTCCATAGCCCAATATAAAAGGTGAGTGGAACTACTAGGTTATTGGATCCTCGCAGGGAGGTCTCCATCCCAGTTGGAGCCAGATGTTAGCGATCAAAATGCACTGGTATTTTTGAGAGTGTTTTCATCACTCTCTACTTGATTTATTGTTTTCTTAAGTATTTTGGCCAGTGTCCTTAACCTTCAGATTATTCATCAAGCTCCCGTTGATTACTTTTTCCTAGAAATCCTTTGGCTTCATCCTCTTGACCTACAAATAAATGGTTAGAAATCCTTATTGAAGTCTATCAAATATTTATGATAAGTTTGTCATAAAAACACTTTTATTATAGAAAAAAATGTTTTTATTATATATATATATATACAATGTTTTTCTAAACTATTTTGTAGTTTATGAATTATGTTTATTATATATATATTTATTAAATAAAAATAAATAAAAAAGGGTGTTTGTGCTTAAGTGTCTTACTTCTGAATTCCCTCAAACCTAAGCTATATCACATATGCCAATTCTGAGTCATGTTTACATGTCATACCATCCTACATGCTAGCTGCGCATTCAACTCAAAGTCAAGCCATAAATTAAGCCAACATTCCAGTTGTTCGGTGCACAGTGAAATTGCAAATGCCTGATTTGCAGGATGCATGCGCAGGTGCCATGATGAGATGTCAATGTAGTGTTTTTTAAAGATTCTACAGGTGTTGAAGAACTAAATGTATCCACGATATATATGATTATGTTCCCCATTTCTCGCCCATTCCACCATTTTCATACATGGATCTGCAGAGTGCAGTGCGCTACCAAATCTCCCGGGCACTGTAAATCTCCTGGGTGTTGCGTTTTCTCCTGGGTGCTGTAAATTTTCTGGGCACTACCTAATCTCCTGGGCGTTTTGTATTCCACAGTGCGCTACCTAAATTCGCTACCGAATTTTTGGCAGAGATGAAATTTGCGCATAGATACACCAGAATAGCACTACCTATTGGCGCTTGGAAACAAGGAGTTCAAATTCATTACTATTTTAGGTGGTTGATGATGTGGAAAATGGATGAGATAGTAGTTGGCGACATGATAACAACTTACAATATCTATAGGACACTTGGCATGCAAGAGGAGGTGCATCAATGAAGATCAAGGGAGGATGCTTCATTTAAATATTGTTGGATCGGTTACCAACACGTTTCCTTTTTTGTAGCAGTTTGTTTATAACTGCTATCACATGGGTTCAATTGATAACTATTGTTGGAGAATCCAATGTGAGGAAGGGCCAGCTCGCACCTCTTGTTGTTGCCTTTCCTTTTTATTATAAATCCATGTTCCAAATGAGGGAAGAGGGTTCGAATGGTTGAGTTGAGGCTCCTGAATTGTAATATTTTGACTCAGTAGATTGTGCTCTAGTTATGTATTGGACCTGCGAATTTTTTATTAATGGAAGTAATCTTCTCTTCATTTCCTTATTTCTTCTTACTCTGAATGCTCATTAATGGAGGATCCTTGTGAGATGTTATAGCTATATTATAATGGATGTTTGATTATGATGCTACTGTAAATGTTTTCAGGGTTTTAAAGTTTAGTTGCAAGAGGATCTTGTGACCGATCTCTTTCTTCACCTAGATTCTAGAAGGCCTAATGCTTATAGCAGACTTGTTCATTCTTCTTACCAACTCTTCCTTCTACTCATATTTATCGTTAAACAACTAATTGAAGCTAATAAAGACCTCATTTTCTTGTGCATGTTAGCCCAGATTTCTGAGTTAAAACCTCATTATTTTGAGTCTTGTCCATTTGACCTTTTAAAAAATCATTTACATTTAAAAATCTTTTGATGTTACCAAGCTCACCTGATTATGGTCTAGGGTGACTTTTGGAGTGATAACAACTGTATACTTCGATTAATATACTTCTATACAACAAAGGTGTAATGACAATGGAATAAGACAACTAAATTTCCCTGTGTGCATGGGGAAAGGGGGGAAGCACTAACAAAAAGAGGAGAAATAGAAGGAGGAAAGGATAAAGGGAAGAAGGAGGAACCCTTAGACCCGATCATAATGGAAGATGACCAGATCGAGTGGATCTTGGAGACAAATAGGAAGATGCGTAGCATAGTAACCTACCAATACAAGGTGAATATGATCCAGGTGGATATTGGTGGCCACCCACCTTTTCCATCTGGCTCAAAACAACTTTTTGGCAATTTTCATAATTTACTATTTTTAGCAGTTTTTCGGGTCTTGAACTTCCGGAGCCTTTTCGAGGCCCTAAACGACATTTTTTTGGGGATGTTGCAGTCAAAGAATATTCATCATGAAATTTTCGTCAATTGTTGTAGTCCTCAGATAGATATTTCCAACGGGCTATCGTATGCCTAAAATGAAGATCGTATGCAAAAGTTACGACCCTGGGAAGTTGATGTACTGACTTACCCAAATGGGGCTCACATGACTTTTGGTGCTTCATCTCCTAGGGTTAGGTTTTTGGATGTCTAGGGTTTTTGACACTCCTGTTTATCGTAAAAAGGCCTTTAGAGCATCATTTTAATCATCTTCTTGCGAATGAGCGAATCATCACATCTCTTCTCAGAGATAAGCCACCACCATTCCAACAAGCTTGTTTTCCGCTGCATTTTACAGTTTCAACTTATTTCCTTATTGAATAGAAAACCAGTTTTACTATATCTCTATTATTCTATGTTAAGCATCTGTTAATAATCTATAGTCATTTCATTCTTCTCATAAATCTGGATCAGAATACCAAGAAGACATCCGTAGCTGTGAGGGAAGGCTTGGAGAGTGACAAAGAAGAGGTAGAGGATCTTCGGGCTGTGGAGTAATGAAAATGGAATAAGACAACTAAATTTCCCTACGTGCATGGGGAAAGGGGGGAAGCACTAACAAAAAGAGGAGAAATGGAAGGAGGAAAGGATAAAGGGAAGAAGGAGGAACCCTTAGACCCGATCATAATGGAAGACAACTAGATCGAGTGGATCTTCGAGACAACTAGGAATATGCGTAGCAGAGTACCCTACCAATACAATGTGAATATGATCTAGGTGGATATCGATGGCCACCCACCTTTTCCAGTTGGTTCAAAACAACTTTCTAGCAATTTTTATAATTTAGTAGTTTTAGCAGTTTTTCGGGTCCTGAACTTCTGGAGCCGTTTTGAGGCCCTAAACGACATTTTTTTGGGGATGTTGCAGTCAAGGTATCTTCATCATGAAATTTTCGTCAATTGTTGTATTCCTCGTATATATATTTCCAACGGGCTATCATATGCCTAAAATGAAGATCGTATGCAAAAGTTACGACCCTGGGAAGTTGATGTACTGACTTACCCAAATGGGGCTCACATGACTTTTGGTGCTTCATCTCCTAGGGTTAGGTTTTTAGATGTCTAGGGTTTTTGACACTCCTGTTTATTGTAAAAAGGCCTTTAGAGCCTCATTGTAATCATCTTCTTGCGAATGAGCGAATCATCACATCTCTTTTCAGAGATAAGCCACCACCATTCCAACAAGCTTGTTTTCTACTGCATTTTATAGTTTCAACTTATTTCCTTATTGAATAGCAAACCAATTTTACTGTATCTCTATTATTTTGTGTTAAGCATCTGTTAATAATCTATAGTCATTTCGTTCTGCTCATAAATCTGGATCAGAATACCAAGAAGACATCCGTAGCCGTGAGGGAAGGCTTGGAGAGTGACAAAGAAGAGGTAGAGGATCTCCGAGCTGTGGAGTAGATTGAGGAAATCCTGTGTCCAAGAACGGGAAGAGAAGGAAGAAATCCTATCCATATTCATGTTAGTGTGGAACCCATAAACCCATTTGTGACTAATACACCAAAGAGAACATGATCGTTTAGACAACCAAAGTTCAGAAGAATTCAGATAGCACGAGGTACGTCTACACAAGGAGAAACAACTAGAGGAGCCAGTTCAGGCAACACTAGTCAGGTATCTACACCACGTGAAGGTAGTAGTTTATCATTCAGAATGGTAGGAAACAATCCCACCATCAAGTTACCATAATTTAAAGGAGAAGCGTCAGAGGACTCGGAAAAACATTTGTTCATATGTGAGAATATTTGGGAAGCAAAGCAGATTACAGACGAAGATACTAAACTGACACAACTAGCGATTACATTAAGGGATTGTGCATTAGATTGGTACATGAGCTTAGATATGAACATTCCACCAAGGACAACCAAAAAATTTGCAGACATCAAGAAACTGTTGATCAACGAGTTCCAGAAGCCGAGTTCAGAAGATCAGTACATGAATGAGATGATCGAAATTAGAAAAAAATGGCATAATCCATATGGGAGATTGACCAAAGATTCAAGCGACTGAAGGGGAAGTTGAAATATCTCATGAATGATATGCAACATCGGCACATGTTTGTCAATTCACTGCTCCCACAATGTAAATATCCACTATGACAACAAAAATTCCAGACGCGGGCAAAGGCCCTGCAGGCAACTCTGCAACTGGAAGAAAACTAGTATCAATAGATAGATCCATCTATCGAAGAAATAAATGAGGATTTGAAGAAATTAACATTCCAACTCAACCAAAATAAGAATAAGGATAAACAAGAAGTCGTTTGGTGCACTACATGCAGGACGAAAGGACACCACAAGAACGAATGTCCAACATTCGCGCAGTATATGCCAACCGAAATGCCAAACCCATTACCAGCAGGAGGACCATGGTGTGAAGTCTGTAAGAAACCAGGCCATGACCCATATCACTTCCCTATGATGCAGAAATACCAGATAGTCCCAAAGAGTTCATATTGAAACTTTTTCATGTCAGTGGGCCACGATGACAAAGATTGTAGAACTATGGAGTTGATGAGAGAAAGGACCTTAGATGCATATAGAATGCAGGCATAAATGATGACTGGGCAAGCTGCACCATATTTTTCTCAAGTCCCATCTCCATACAACACTACGTAATAACAATACAATACTGCACAGTAACCATATAATACCGTGCAGCCACCATACAACACAACACAACCTCAGTACAATACCATGTAGTACAATCAAGCACCTCAGTATAATGCACCAAGAAGAGATCAATCAGGCTATAGAGATGGAGGATGAGTGAGAGGAGGTTTTGGACGAAGTAGAGGACCGGTGGTGTAGCATCCCCGACCATCAACCCACTAGTCGGGCAACGCTACTACACGGAAACATTATCATACTTATGTAGTATGCATTTAAATGAAGTCAAATGGATTAACAGAGTAAACATATAATTACTGCTAACATACATAATTAATGGAATCTAGAGTAAATATCAACGCAACAAAATACATGATAATATTGCGAACATCACAGGCATGCATTTTAATTGAAATTAAACACATGCATATACTTATATTTGAAACTGTAGTAACTCCACCAACTACGTGTAGACCTTCCATGAACCTCCCAGCCTTAGATCTCACTTCTCATCACGCTCAATAGTGGGTCACCCCTGAGCTGGGATTGAGCTCCACCCAAGGCAAGGGAATCCTAGACTAGGCTAGGGTTACAAGAAAGTTGCACAGACAAATTGGAAAGATTCTCCCCAAGAGCCTTCTTACACCCACTACACACAGACTCTCATTCCCCACATGCCTGTTCCTCCCGAAAGTATACACCTTCACAAGCACAGTCCATCGATGCTTCACCTCCCTCTCTGGGCCTCAGTAACAGGCCAGATCAGGAATTCTCAGAGCTCTGTAGCTGGTGTTGGACTCTCTCTGGGAGAAAAATACTTCCCAGTAGACTCCCTCACCTAGAGAGAGTTTCTCACAGAACTGACAACCTGCCTCTTCTACCACAGGCCTCACAACTCGATTTTTCCACCAATTTCCAATTCAATTCCCGCCACTATAACACAACTCGGAAGCAGCAACAGGAAGACGAGGTGTGGAAACAGAAAACGAAAACAGGCCACTAGAACACAACTCGGTTCAGGTAACACCCGTTTGCAGGATGTGTGACAAGAAATTCACGCAGAGGTTGAACATAGACTCCAGGGTTCAGACAGAGGTGTATCGTTTTTTCAAGAAAAAAATCACTGGCTTTAGGTTTCAGAGTTGTGTGAGGCTTACAAAACTTAGACGTAGAGATTCCTTGGTTCATACGGTGGACTGCAGAATGGAAGATGAACCCCCATCATGGCTCAATTATTGGGTTAAGTTACATGTGCCTGGGCCAACACATTTTGCCCATGAGGCTGCATGTGCTCCATCATCACGCGTTCCATTTTTTCACACATTTCCCCCTTCCAGGAACTTAGGATAGAAACATACATTTCACATAGCTTTTGGAATAATAATAAATTATTATTCCCAAGGACTTAAGCCCCTAGGATCAACACTTAGCCTCTCTTTCCAACCTTTCAGCCCCTTTTCCCTTACCCATCTTGTGGAAGCTTAGTCCCCCATCACTCTTTCTTCATGGTCGGTCTACACGCAGTGATGTTTACATTTTTATTAATGTTCTGCATATTACATATACAAAAACATGCTCCTGGCCTTAACACTTAGGCTCTCCAGCCTAATAAACACATAAGCCCACTAGCTTATCAATACTCATCTCACTAGCCTACAAAACATGATTACAGTTCATAAACATGATTACAACAGGGCTCATCCGTGGGGATATTACAATCCCCTCCCCTTATTTTTGCACTGTACTCAGTGCAATTTGCACACATTATCATCAAGATTTTCAAAATCTTAAAAAAGATGAGGGTATTCTGCCCACATAGCATCCTCATGTTCCCATGTCACGTCCTCAAGTCCATACCAGGTCCATTGGACCTTTATAGGCCCTATGGCTCGATTCCGGAGATGTTTTCTTTTTCGGTCCAATATGCACACAGGATGCACTTGCAGGACACCTTCTTGTTCCACGTGAATCACATTCCAATCAATTACATGATTATCATCTAGTATATATTTCTTAAGCAATGAAACATGAAACACATTATGTACATTCATGGATGCAGGTAATGCAAACATATATGCAACTGGCCCAATCATTTCTAGGATTTCAAATGGCCCACAAAATCTGGCTGCCAACTTGGCGTAGTTTCCCAGCTTCATGGAACTTCTATTGGCTTTTACTTTCAAGAAAACATTGTCACCCACTTTAAACTCTCTGTGGATTATGTTCTTATCAACAAAACTTTTCTGCCTGTCTTGGGCAACCTTTAAATTCTGCTTAATTTTTAACATTTGTTCTTCCATTTCCTTGAGAAACTCTGGCCCAACTACTGCCCTATCAGCTGGATTATCCCAACTTACTGGAGTATTTCACTTTCTACCATAAAGTGCTTCAAATGGGATCATCTTCAAGGATGTTTGATACCCATTATTGTAGGCGAATTCTACCAAGTGCAGGTAGTCTTCCCATTTCAATGGTTTGTCCATCACATACATCCTTAGTATGTCTTCTATTACTCAATTCACCCGCTCTGTCTTCCCATCAGACTTAGGATGATAAGTTGTACTAAAGTTCAGATTCGTTCTGAACCCTTTGAACAACCCCTTCCAGAAATTTGAGGTAAATTTCGGGTCTCTGTCAGATACAATTGTCTTGGGAATTCCATGCAATCGTGCCACTTCCTTCATAAAACTATCAACAACCTCCGCTTCCTTGTGAGTAGTCTTTAATAGAATGAAATGGGAAACTTTCGTAAGATTTTCCACCACCACCATAATTGAATCATGTTTCTTGCTTGTTCTAGGCAATCCTATGATGAAATCCATTGTCACTACTTCCCACTTCCACTCAGGAATGGGTAAATGTTGCAGCAACCCTGTTGGGTGCCTATGCTCAGCTTTAACCTTCTGTCACTCCATACATATAGCGATGTGTTCATCGATATCTTTCTTCATACTTGACCAAAAGTAATGGCTCTTGACTGCTGCCACCGTTTTTTGATATCCAGGGTGTCTTGCATAAGGCACATTATGCATTTTGTGCAAAATCATACATTTCAAGTTCTAGACATTAGGTACATAAATTTTGTTCTTGTAAAGAAGTGTTCCGTCAGTTTCCAGTTTATAATTTTCCACTTTCTATGGCATCTTACCTTGCTGTAGCTTTTCTACTAGCTCTATGTACTGCAAATCTGCATTTGCAGCTTCCAAAATTCTACTCTTTATATCAGTTCGGTACATGCTAATGGATGTAGCATGTGATTCGTGTACTCTCCGGCTAAGTGCATCAACCACTTTATTCTCCTTCCCTTTGATATTCTTAATATCAAAATCATACTCATAGAGGAACTCCAACCACTAACTCTGCCTAGCATTCAAGGTTGGTTGATCGAACAAATACTTCAGACCATTATGGTCTGTTCTCAGTTCGAACCTCCTTCCCATGAGGTAATTCCTCCATTTCTTTAGCACGTGTACTATGGCTGCCAACTCCAAATCATGACTGGCATAGTTCCTTTCATGATCTTTCATTTTTTTGGATTCATAACAAACTATGAATCCATTCTGACCAAGGACTCCTCCCTGTCCTTCTTTGCATGCATCAGTGCATACCACAAAATCTTCGTTTGGATCTGTAATCCTCAATATTGGAGCATTGGTTAACAATTGCTTCAATTACTAAAATCTTTTCTCACAATCCTCTGTCCATTGAAACTTCTTCTCCTTCCTTTGCAAGGAAGTGATAGGGTGAGACATTCTTGAGAACCATGCGATAAACCTTCTATAATAACTAGCTAAACCCATGAAGGATCTAACTTCTGTCACATTCTTTGGTGTTGACCATCCTCTAATGGCCTCAATCTTCTCAGAATCAACGAGTATCCCATCCTTCGAGATAATATTCCCTAATTAATGGATATGCTTCTGATAAAATGAGCATTTTCTCAACTTGGCATACATTTGGTGCCCTCTTAGTACCTGCAACACCATCCTCAGATGTTTTTCATTCTCTTCCTACGACTTAGAAGACACCATAATATCATCCAGGAATACTATGACAAACTTGTCTAGATAGTCCCTGAATACGGCTGCGTTCGACAACCCAAACAACACCACTGTGAACTCATAATGACCGTACCTTTTTCCAAAGGTGGTCTTTCTAATGTCTTCATCCTTTATCCTTACCTGGTGATATCCCGACCTGAGGTCTATCTTCAAAAATATCTTTGCATCCTTCAACTAATCGAAGAGGTCATTAATCCTCAGCAAAGGATACTTGTTCTTTACAATTACCTTGTTCAATTATCTAAAATTGATACACAATCTCAACATTCCATCCTTCTTCTTCACGAACAGGACCGGGGCACCCCAAGGTGACACACTTGGGTGTATATACCCCTTCTTTAGAAGCTCTTCAAGCTGCAACTGTATCTCTTTCAACTCTGGTGTACTCATTCTGTAAGGATCTTTCGACATTGGAGCTGCTCCAGGCATCAAATTTACAGAGAAATCAATATCTCTCTTCGAGGGTAATTCAGGTAACTCCTGAAATACATCTTCAAACTCTTTTAGTACCACATTATCTCCAATACTTGACACCTTATCCTTAGGTGTTTCCTCCACATGGGCTGCAAATAATTGACAGCCTTTTCTGTAGCACTTCTTCAGCTGCATTGCTGAGATTTATCTAATAGCAACAACTCTGGAAATTCCTTGGACTGTTCTCCGATTTCCTTCCTCATCTAGGCAAGTGAATGCCTTAATACGACAGTCCAATATGGCATGGTGTTGGTTCAACCAGTCCATCCCAATTAGACAGTCATAAGACCCTAAAGGAAGAATATTCAATTCATCCTTTGTGCTCAACCCCTTCATGTCCACTAGACAAGACTTAACTAACTCAGTAACTTTCCTCTTGGTTCCTATATCCAGTTGCACTAATCAATACTTTTCATGCTTACTTCTCGACAAATGAAAGATTTCCACCACTCTAGGATCTACATAACTATGGCTAGCCCCTAAATCAATTAAAATAGTAAATGGTTGGTTGTTAATCATACCTTCTACTTCAATCATTTGTGACTGAAATTCAACTTGCTTGTTGTCCATGGCTGCATAGATCCTTGGAATTCTACTGCCCATGTCCTCCACTGTTTTAGCTTGCTGAACATTATGGACAATTCTCACTTTTCCATTTTTGTGGGGACAATCTCTATACTTGTGGTTCCCCTGACATCCCCAACATTGAATGGGCATCTGCATTGGCCTTTTTCCCCCTCTGTTAGCCATTCTTGACTCTCTAAACGATGGTTTTCCTTGAGTACTGTCTCTGAAAAAGGAAGTTTTGTTCCCTTCAGCCTATGCTCTTTCTTAATCTTCTTCTGGTCATCCCAAGCCTTCCAAAAGGTAGTCTTTTCTCTTTGTTGTTCATATAATCATTTCACTCTTCTTATCGTTTCTTCCATGGTCTTGGGGTCATCATACTGGATCTTGTCCCCAATGGAAGATGGCAGTCCACTCAAATACCTTTGAATCTTGACATTTTCTTCTTTGATGAATGAAACATACTTCAGTAATTCAAAAAACCTACGTTCATACTCATATATGGTCATGCTACCTAGCTTGAGTTCAAAGAACTCTTTCATCTTTCTGTCATAATATATCTTAGTCAAATACTTCTTCTCGAAATACCTCTTGAATTCCTTCCAAGTGATATCATTTTCTTTAATGTGTTGCAACTACAAAAGTTGATCCCACCACATGGATGCTTTTCCTTTCAGTTGATACATCACAATTCTTCCTTCCACATGAGAGGAATAGTTATGTAGTTAGAGGTCTTTTCTCATACCAAGCAGCCATGTTTCGGCGTATTCTTACTTCTAATGTTCTCCATCAAATGTAGGAGGATTAATCTTGTTCATCTCTCCCTTCAATTCATCCACTCCAGATCTCCTGTGCTTTCTGGTAGGAAATGGGCTTGAAATACTATGTGTCCTTCCCTTGGAGCAACCTTGGGAGTGATGATGGTGTCTACCCACATTCCTTGACCTTCTTCCCTCAGAATTCTGGTGACTCCCTATTCTTCTTGAGTCACTCTCCTTATCCAACTTCTTTTGTATTCTCTCCACACTCTTTAACATATTTATGTTAAATTCACCTTGTTTTTCCTGAACTTTTCTTAGCTTTCTGCTATCTTCTCGGTGATTTTTGGCATCCTTTTTCAATCCTTCATTTATCTTATTCATTTTTCCCTCCTTATCTATCTCTTCTCTATGGCCATTGGAGTTCGATCCTTCAACTCCAAAATGAACATCCATCCCTTTATCTTCATTCTCTGAACTGGAAGCATTCTATGCTTTCCCCATTTCTTTTCCCTCTATGACAAATCTAAACGGTTCTGGCACTCGTTAAACTTCTGCAAAAACAACATGCAAAGAACTGGAATTTGTGAGGTCATTATTCCTTAACAAATCCCACAGCATTCATAAACAACTTGATTCAAGAAAACGTTCAGTTTCCATGAATTGTCTGAGCTCTTCTCGCTCTGTAGTGCACTCAGGCCTTAGCCCTTTTCTCTCAGTTTCCCAACCCATGCGACCATGGTTCATGACCAAGCGCTAGGTCTCAAGTTTCTCTAATCAGAACTTCGAGGTTTTGAGGCTTCGGTCTTGGAGGCTCTCACACTTGCTTCCCTTTCCCACTCCTGACTTTCGAACTTCCAACCTTTTTAGCCACTGAGCACAAAACACAGTTGTCACCAACCAGGGTGGTGACACATGTTTCTCTTAAGGTCCATGTCACCCTAGGTGACGCCCTCTGACCCCACTGCATCTACCTTTTCCTTCGAGACCCACTGGCACATGGCACACGTCCCATGTATCCACGTCCATCCCAGTGATGTTGGCCCGACCCACTACTTTGGCTCTTCAGGATTTCATGATTTTGGGCTTCGGGAGTTTGTGCATCAGCATCTCCCATTTCTCTCGTTTCCCGAAATGTCTATATCTCAGAGCTCCAAATCCGACGGTCCTGATTTCCCCATGATCTGATGACTTAGATATCATTGGGATTTCACATATCAGGATTTCATGTGTCGTGGGGTCGAAAGACCTTCCACCTTCGTTCTCCCGATCCTCAAAACGTTGAAATACTTCCTAGACCATTAATAGTCCAGATCTCTCCTTGATCAATGGTTGTGATCTAACCGTGAATTCACATTTCACGAATTCTCACGAACTTGTCCTTTGACCTTTTCAAGTCATGAGTCAGAGAAAGGCTGACCGCTCTCCATGCATCCCTCCCGATGGATAGTTAGGACTGTTGTGGATTTTCCCCTTGCAATCTCCGACATATGTGGATCTCTGTTATGTGTCCTTTCCAATGGATAGTCTTGATGAAGTCAGGACTTTGCGTATCACAATATCCACACTCATGTGAAACTCCAAAGGGTTTTAAACCTTGTGCACATTCCTTGGATCCAACGACTATTGGTCCACACTCTCAGATCTAATGGCCCAATCTAATCTCTTCTCAACACTCTTCCTAAGTGTCTGGACGTGGATTTGATGGTTCAGATCTTCTCTGTACCGCTGATCTACGACTGTAGTTTTATTCTACTGTTATTCCTCCTGAGCTTTGTAACATGACCAAGTAACCCCTTGGCACTCAGAAACAATCTAAGGTTCGAAATTAGTCCTCCAGACATAATTTCCTCTCGAAACCTTGGGTCCAAAGACCACTTATTCGGCCCATCTAGGCTCAACGTTGTAACTATGGCTCTGATACCATATTGTAGCATCCTCGACCATCAACCCACTAGCCGGGCAATGCTACTATGTGGAAACATTCTCATACTTATGTAGTATGCATTTAAATGAAGTTAAATGGCTTAACAGAGTAAACATATAATTACTGCTAACATACAAAATTAATGGAAGCTACAGTAAATATCATCGCAACGGAATACATGATAATACTGCAAACATCACATACATGGATTTTAATTGAGATTAAACACATGCATATACTTATCTTTGAAACTATAGTAACTCCACCAACCACATGCAGACCTTCCACGAACCTCTCAGCCTTAGACCACACTGTTCATCACGCTCAATAGTGGGTCACCCCTGAGCTGGGACTAAGCTCCATCCAAGGCAAGGGAATCCTAGATTAGGCTGGGGTTATAGGAAAGCTGCACACAACAATCAGAAAGATTCTCCCCAGGAGCCTTCTTACACCCACTACACACGAACTCTCATTCCCCACATGCATGTTCCGCAGTGGAGTATACACCTTCACAAGCACAGTCCATCAATGATTCACCTCCCTCTCTAGGCCTCGAAAACAGGCTGGATCAAGAAGTCTCAGAGCTCTATAGCTGGTGCTGGACTCTCTCTAGGAGAAAACTACTTCCCAGCAGACTCCCTCACCTGGAGAGATTTTCTCACAAGCTTAACAACCTGCCTCTTCTACCATGGGCCTCACAACCTATTTTTTCCACCAATTTCCAATTCAATTCCCACAAGTTCAGGATGACAGCAATGACAACAACTTAGGTTAACTCACAGGTGATAGCAGTAACAGGAATATAGGGTGTGGAAACAGGAAACAAAAATAGGCCACTAGAACACAACTCGGTTCAGGTAACACCCATTTGCAGGATGTGTGACAAGCAATTCACGTAGAGTTCAAACACAGACTCCAGGGTTTAGATAGAGGTGTATCGTTTTCTCAAGAAAAACATCACCGGCTTCAGGTTTTAGAGTTGCGTGAGGCTTACAGAACTCAGACGCAGAGATTCCTTGGTTCAGACGGTGAACTGTAGAATGGAAGATGAACCCCCATCATGGCTCAATTCTTGGGTTAAATTGCATGTGCCTGGGCCGACACATGTCGCCCATGACGCTGCATGCGCTCCATCAACATGCATTCCCTTTTTTCACACGTTCCCCCTTCCAGGAACTTAGGATAGAAACATACATTTCACATAGCTTTTGGAATAATAATAAATTATTATTCCCAAGGACTTAAGCCCCTAATATTAGCCCCCAGGCTCAACACTTAGACTCTCTTTCCAACCTTTCAACCCCTTTTCCCTTACCCATCTTGTGGAAGCTTAGTTCCCCATCACTCTTTCTTTGTGGTCGGTCTGCACGTAGTGATATTTACATTTTTTTTAATGTTTTTCATATTACATATACCAAAACAGGATCCTGGCCTTAACACTTAGGCTCTCTGGCCTAATAAACACATAAGCCCACCAAGTTATCAATACTCAACTCACCAGCCTACAAAACATGATTACCGTTCATAAACATGATTACAACAGGGCTCATCCTTGGGGATATTACAAGTGGTATGTCATAATTGTCAACAAACTGAACATTATGCAAGGGAATGTCCACTTCCACCAGCAACATGTATGTATTTTCATGCATCGGACCATGATACAGAAGAATGTCTGAGACTACTAGTAAATATTTAGGAAAAGAGAAACTAGAACAACCAGAATGTTCAGTGTATCTCAGTCGAAGCAAGGGATGAAGGACAGAACATCAACATAGTTACCCGCGGAGGAGCTAAAACAAGGGATGACGCAGTTTGACAAAATCCAGTACAACACCAATGGGTGAAGAATAATGTCGAACCAAGGAAGCAGTTTGACGCGTAGAAGGAGAAGGAGATATTTAAGCAAGCCTGACAAGAATTTCAGAAGGAGGACATGGCGACGACTTCAACTGTGCAGCAAAGCAAGGAAGCACCAGAATACAAAATGCCTCTATTATTGGATCATACCAGCAAGATACATTCCATGGGACAAGTAAGTACAATCAAAGTATTTTTGAAATCATGTGTAAAAGTATTAAATGATCCATCATCTATGAAAATTCTCCAAAACATATAAGAAAAATGTAGTATGGAGATAGAAGGGAAACTAGAACAAAAGACAGTCAATCACCTACATACCAAAGGAAGAACAAGTAGGGAGTTCAGACTGAATGAAAACATTGGAGACTTCAACATGGGAGACATCATACTGGATCTGGGATCTGAGGTCAATGTATTACCAAAAAAGACATGAAAATGTATGGGGGAGCCCACATTAAGATATTCACCAGTTCAACTAAAACTAGAAAAACAACACAGAGTCCTACTAATTAGTAGATTAAAAGGAGTGGCAGTAGACCTAGATGGGGTGCACACTAAAGTAGATTTTGAAGTAATCAAAATAATGGATGACATGACACCATACCCAACATTGCTTGGCTTGGATTGGGCGTTTGATAACCAGGCCATAATCAATCTAAAAACACAAAAAATGACATTTTAGTCAGGTGAATACAGGGTCATCACGCCATTAGACCCATCAGAAGGGGAAAGCTTTATAGAACCTACTTGCTTAGACTTAGAAGAAATCAACCAGTTGTATAGAACTACTGTGCGCGATGAGGATTACGTAAACCCAATAGAAAATAGAGTAATGAATTGGTGGAGCATTACTTCATGTGCAGCAGACTCAGATACCAGTTTAGAGAACTAGAAACAAAGTCTACACGAAGTTTCCACGAGAATATGCACACGAATAGACCATACAGTAAGATGGGTAGGTACGGAGATAAGGGAACCACCCAGTTTCCATGGAATAAACGATCTAGAAACATTCTTGGCACAATACGAAGATGAAGTTTTAGAGAACCAAAGATTGTTAGCACTTGACATAGCACTCAAGGCCACACCAACAAGATGGTGGGGTGCACACAAAGAGACAATCATAGATTGGTACTAATGTAAATGGTTACTGCACATAAGGTTCATCGCACAACAAAAAGACAATAAGAAACCGCAGAAGTATGATGGACATGGGGCACCATTAGAGCATTTGGAGACGTGCAGAACACTATGGAAATTGACACCCCAAGAGGAATGGCCCCATTATTTTTTACACACTCTAGAGGGAATACCAACGAATTGGTATACAGACCAGGAACTACGCAGACCAATTGCGACCTGGACGATATTACAACAGAATTTTACAGTTACTTTCTCATTTGAACATGAGAACCCAAACATAGACGTAGCTCTTAAAAATATAAGAGGGGTGATATTCATCAAAGAACCAGAAGTCAAACTCATAATAGAAGAGAAACAGAGGAATAGACAGACACTCAAGGAATGATTTTCATGTTACCATGTGCACAAAGACACACCATAGGAAGACGACCGACGCAATATTCAGATCGAGGAAGTGGAAGGCGAGAGAGAAGTGGAAGGTCCACCTATAGAATCAGAAGTTATTGCTGCGCCGATCAAGGTAAATAAAGTGAACATCGGGACAGATGAGAATCCCAAGATGGCCAGCATTGGAGATTACTGGGATGAACAAATGGTAGAAATCATAACAGAGTTACTGCGTGAGTACAATGACCTGTTTCCCACAACATTTACAGAGATGAAGGGTATAGCAGGAGAGCTAGGAGAAATGAAAATACCATTCATAGCTGAGGCAAGACCAATCAGACAATGACCATATAGATTGAACTCGATATACAAGCAGAAAGTCAAAGCTGAGATCGATAGAATTCTCGAAGCCGGAATCATAGAGCCAGTGGAAGAATCCGAATGGATAATCCTGATGGTAGTTCAGGACAAGAAACAAGGAGGAATACAGATATGCGTCGACTTGAGGAAGTTGAGCAATGCATGACTACATGACCCATTCCCTACACCTTTCACAGACAAAGTGTGTTAGCGGGCGAAATCGACCGTCCGTCAACTGAGAGAGTGGAACCGGTCCGGGGTTGTCTAATAACCCAATTCGTTTGGAATGAACCACCCTGATGGGTTTAACGGCTCCGTTAGCCATTCTAAGGTCCTAAGAAAACCAAAGAGAAAACTAATCTAATCTAACTAAAACAAATAAAACAAACTAATCTAACCAATCTAATTAAAACTAACTATTAAACAAACTAACTAATCTACTATTTAAATATATACAAACTACTAACTGAAATATAACTTATTCACAAATGTACAATATTCACAAAATACAGATTTAAATAAAACCTGAAAAAATCATTAAGATTCTGCCCTAAGACAGCGAGAGATATTTTTTGATTTTTATAATTTTATGAACAAGAAATAAAATAGAAAGCTAATTAAACTAAACTACAAATATATCTAACTAAAATACTAACAAATATACTAAACAAATGAATAACAAATTGACCTGGAAACGCTCCAGGTTTGTCTTGTGTGTGATGACTGTTCTAGCAGATCGGAGGAAGGAAACTCGCACCGAAGAATCCAGAAGCTTCTCGTAAACGATACGCTGCAATGCTCTTTGAGTTGGTTTACAGGACAAACAAGACATAAAAAATCATAACAATTATAAGATTTATAAATCTCTGCAATTAAGTAAACCTGTTATGCAAAAACTTATACTTAATAATCCAATTGATGAAGAAGAGAAATCTGTCGTTCACAAACTGAATCAAGTAATTGCTATGTCTTTTAAATACTAGAAGAAATCAGATATGGATTGTATTGATTAAATCATATCATTTGCAAAAGACTAAGATAACTAAAGTAGTCATTAACCAAATGCAAATTGATACACATAAACATGAAACAAAATATTGATATCATGAAAAGCTAAAGCTGTAGCAGAACATCAAATTCTATCTCAGTCTGTATTAAAATTCCATATCCTTGTTCTCCCATGAATGAGGGTGCTTATTACACAAAAATAATGAGTATTTATAAGTTTTTCCACAGGGTAAAACCTCCCTGTGGAAGTTATCACACTGTTTACATAATCTGGGAAGATATTCCCAAGATAAACTAAACTAGGAAATTAAAATGCAACCAAAATATTTCAAATATCTTCTAAACTATCCATCAAATCCCACGTAATTTCGAATTCACCTGAAACAAGTCCAAATTAGACAAGTTAGAGAGATATTTTATTAATAAAACAATAAGAATTTAATTCTACAGACTTAGCTACAGAATCATCTGATTCTGTAGCTAGTCTAAAATAAGATACAGAATCAGAATTGAAATTAAATCAAATATTTTAAGAATTTCCATTGAATTGACATCCAATAGTTACTTGAGAACGAATCATAAATTGAAAGAATTATACCAACATAATCCACATCACTTAACCGAATACAGAGGTAGCAATACTATGTTTCGATTATTGTCATAAATCGGGTAAATGAAATCACATGAAACAGAATCATAATCATTTTCCAACAAATTGAATTCCTCTGTTACAAGATCATTTTGATATTCAATTGAAAATAAAACAAATCGCAAACACATCGTTACACTTGTGAATTAAACAGGATTATCACGATAACCGTAAGCAAGCGATTTAGGTTGAAAACGAATCCAAACAATAACCGACATATAACCAAAATCGTAACTGGATTAATCAAGGATGGTTTGTTATAGATTTCAATTTGCACAGTAAGCAAACATGATCGATTAATTTTTATCACAACCATTTCAATCATATCAGGGTTTGACCAATTCATTTCACAAATTTAAAATACAGAGCATCAATTATAATCTGAACTCGACTCATAGGACAAACTTGCCAAATTAGAACAAAGTGAATCGATTAGCTAAGATTTTCACATAGTTGTTATGATTTGGATTAATTTCCAATTCGGGCGCGAATGTTATTTGAGCGTAATGTTTTCATCAAAGAAACAGAGTCATTATCCTTAACTTGGAAACAATCAAAGATAGAACATCACACGACACAACATCGTAACAAGTATCTTCCCGAAAGCATTTACCAGTCATAGCATACCAATGATAATGAAATCGAATCCGAGCAAAATCGTAACAATCAAACTCGATCAAATCATTTATCAACCACAACATGTGAATCATACGGGATCGAATCCGAGCGAAATCATTTTCTAAATTAAGCATAAAAACTTCCTGTTGGGGGAGGGCGCAAAATGAATTGAATTGAAAACACACCATTACTTTCATTATTTCACTTAGAAAAACTTAGCAAATGAAATCCAAACGAATAACCATTCCAATCCAAACAAAAATCTATGAGAAAAATCATATATCGGAAGTGCTTCTATTTTTATCAAAACGAAACTGTGTACAGGGCGATCACCGAATGACAGAGGCATTTGGATGAGTGATCAAACTGTTTAAAGTCTAAATACAAATCATTAAATCAAACTAGATTATTTATAAAAACAAATGATATCGAATTTTCCATACCTGAGTAGCGACGAGACTGCTTGATTATGCCAGCTTGGAATTCACAACAGCCATGGTTGATTCCACGTTTTTGAACAGGATAGAGCCGGTTGTTTTTTTCTTTTTATCTGTGGCTTGAAGCTTGGCCTTTTGACTGGTTAGCACAGCAATCTGGTCTTCCAAAGATTGAATCCTTGACTGAAGTATAGGAACACCAATAAAATATCTCTCTAACCATGAATTGCATTGGTCACAGAGTGACTGTGTGGGTTTAGACAGAGCAGGCGAGGGTTCGGCCAAACGACCAAGGGGTTTACGAGGCAATTCAATACCTGGGTAGTTAGGATCATCCTTTAGGCAGGGGGAAGGTTTGACACAAAATCATAAGGGGGCTCTGCACATAAACCTTGTGAGTAGGGATATTTGCTGGCCAGAAAACTCTCACCATCCGAATCAGAGTCTTCACTCAAGACGATAGGGTTTGGCTCAACAGGGGTTTTTGGCTTGTTTCTTGCCATCCGTGAAATCAAACGAGCATTTATTTTCCCTTTGGCATTTGCAGCAAGGTTTTCCTTGAGCTTTTTGCTCATAGGCTTTGTAATGGCCTCTGCACTCTTAGCTACAGTGTCGGGTAAGTCGATAGGAGGGTCGGCCGAGGGTTTAGGCAGTAGGAGGTGTAAGGGTGGAGGCGGTTCAGCCTTAATCTCAGTTACCATAGGTTTATCAACCTGTATAGGGTCGATGTCCTCAAAGCCATTACGGGCAATGAAAGCCTTCCAATTATCACCCAGCAAACTCAACTGATAAACAACGATGATCTTAATAAGCCCGTGATGAAACAGGCTGTTATCGGCCCTGTGCCTCTTATATTTTTTGGACATTTTAAATAGGCTCCGATGAAAATAGAATGGCATGTTCAGAGGATACCCTATAAAAACCATCAATAGACGTAGGTGGTAGAGGAATACGAACCCGTATCGACCTTCATAGGTCACAAACTGCTTGATTATCATTAATAAATCGTGCCATCGTTGTTTAAGCATAGTTACGGGCATACCTCTATCACAGGAGGTGATTTTGCGCTATTGAAACAACAATGTCCACAACACTTCTTCGACCTTGCAATTCTTAAACCAACACTGTCCAGAGGTAGGTAACCCCGTGGCTGAGCTGATAAACTGTTCATCAATCTCTAACTGCATATTGCCGACCTTGGCTCGACAACCATCGAAGGTCATGGCAAACTGTGGGGCTACGCAAAGGTTAAAACCCTCAAAACATTTCACGAAGGTAAGCCATCCACTGTCTGCCAAATCTTGGCGGGCATTGTCAAACATCAACAGAGCTTGACTGCCATTGGGTTCAACTCGCACAACTGGTGCCATGGAGCCGAATGCATGGTAAAGGAAGGGTTCGAATTCACCAACTCACACAGTAACAGAGTTGCCCGAGCTAACAACAATGAACGAGAAAAAGGGATAAGCATAAATGCGAGCAAGAGAAGGTGGTGGAGTCATTCACTACCATGCACGATAGTTATGGCGAAGTACAACCACTGATTTACACATCTGTTCAAACAATCATAGCATAGCTCAAAAATCATATCGTTTGGCCAACCAAAGAGTTAGATGGTAAGTGTTATGTCAACGCTCCAAATCAACATTAGACTATAGTTTTTTAAACCATCAACGTGAAACCAATACGAAATGTTAGCCATTCTCCATTGTATAAATGTTTAACCAATGTGCCGATCGATATTCATATAGTCGACAAGCCAAAAATTATGAAAGGATCAACATAAGGGTTATATCAAAGGACTTATATATAGAAAAATTAATCGTAACCCCTATGCATTTCCATAGAATCAATGATCAGGCAAGTCATATAAAGTGCAACTTTAAATGCCAAATGTCTTACAAACTCAATAAAACCAAGTCATACAATCAATCGAAGTATGAGAACTGATTAGAGACCCTTGCCAGTTGTGTAATGATCAATAAAAGGTAAGTGCAATAGGCATAAGGACATAAAAGATATTGACAGTTCGGATAATGATCGAAAAACAACTTTGAAAGGAGAAGTTTTCACGCTTACAGTCGTGAAAACTTAATGAAGACAAATGTGCAAACATCGCAATAAATGAAAATGTCATCTATTGAAAATTGCGACAAAAAAGGATGTTTGTAAAACATAGGTGTAGGCAGCTTATAGGAAAATAGAAAAAATTGATTTGGCTGCCAACAATGGTGACACACTGGTAGAAGCAGTTATCTCTGCAAAAGGCACAAATTTAGGTTAGGACAGCAAAGATAATTCCAACTCAACATTAACAACCATAAAATCGTACTAACATCATCATTAACCATCTTTTCCAGCAGTGTTCTAAATGATGAAAACCAATAACAGTCTTAAGATCAGCAAGTCACGATATTAAAGATAGAATCTTCGATACTGTTGGCATAGCCACTGCTGCCAGCAGGCGTCCATAGCCTCGACAGGGTTGCCATTTAACCCACTCTGACATCTGTATCCTGTCAAGAAGTTCCGGATCAAAATAAAGGACATTAAAGAGGTTTCTTTTTGCAAATTTTCATGTACCCGACATTGCTTCGCTGCCAGCAGGCCTGTTCAGTACCCCGGCGAAGTTGTCTTGGCGCCATGCTTGCATTTACCCGCTGCCAGCAGACCTGTTCAGTATCTCGGCGGGTTTACAAGCACTTCCCACAGCTCTTATTCATAATTTATTTTGTTTTGTTTTTCAAGGATATATATTTGAGCGGGGTGACGCTGAAAACCTTGATATTTTAACATAATTTTTTCAGACCTCATCAAAATTCTTTTTAGGACTGCCCTTTATTTAGATCCAGAGATGTTTTATTTACAAAAACAACTTCCTAAGACAGGGAGACATCTCCTGAGTCATTCCTTTACGGAAAAGGGACAACGTAAAAAGATAATAGATGATCATGACGAACTTTACTCAGAGATCGAAATCAGTAGACTTCTTTCAAACACAGATTTTTCCAACACAGATATAAATTTCAGAAATATATCATTGATGTTTGTACAAATTTTCAGAAGTTATTTCAGCGAAGGAATTTTCTATCGTCTTTGTCTGAATAGCTCAGTATACAGGTACGTGTGTTTCAAAGCAAGCAGAAACTAATAAATTCAAATCAAAATAAAAAACAGAAAACAAAAGAAAAAACAAACCAAAGAAAAATATGTACATAAAATACAAAGGTAGTTATCACGCAAAGTATCTTTTCAGGGCTTGGCCATTCACTGGATAGGTGTCAAGCTACCCTTCAAGATTCTGCAATCGAAAATAACTAGGACCGAACTTTTCAGCAATTAAAAACGGTCCAAGCCACAAGTTTTGGAATTTAGTGTGCTCTCCCTTTCCCTCGTGAGGTTTGTCCCACTTTAAGACAAGATCACCTACTTCAAAATTCCTATCAGAAGCAGATTTAGAATCGAACCAGCTCTTAACCAATTGTTGATGTTGATCTAACTTACATTTAGCTTGGGCTCTTACTTCTTCCAGCTTCATCAAAGCGTTAATCTGGTTTTCTAGAGGCGGACAATCTTCTCCTTGAACTTTCTGTGACAACTGAAGTGAAGGAAGAAGAATGTGAGGTGGTAGAATTGCTTCTCTACCATAAATGAGAAAAAAGGGGGAGTTACCTATAGCATCTTTCGGCGTTACCCTATCAGCCCTCAGTGCGTTCAGCAGTGCATTGTGCCAATTCTTGTGATTTTCAACCACTGTTCTCTTGATGATTTTAATCAAGTTCTTGTTTGTTGATTCTGCCAATCCATTTCCCTGGGGATAGTAACTAGCAGAATACTTCAACTTAATTCCTTTTTCCAAAGCAAACTCGCTCATCTCAAGAGAAGAAAAATAAGAAGCATTATCCAAAACTAAAAAATCAGGGATACCGAAATGAGTGATGATATTCGAATTCAGGAAGGCAATTACCTGACTGGTGTTGATGGTTCTTAGCGCAGCAGCTTTAGACCTATGGGTAAAAAAATATGTGTCTGTGATGATAAACTTGTGCTATTGTGAGGACGGAGGGTTGATTGGACCTATGATATCCAAGCCCCACTACTGAAAAGGAGAATCTACTGTAACGGGCTGCAAAGGAAAGGCTGGTTTTTGTAACCGCCCTGATGCTTTCTGACAAATGATACACTTACAACATAAAGCATGGGCGTCTCTAAAAAGCATGGGCCAGTAATAACCTTCTCTCAAAACCTTATGGGCAGTGGTGTCACCACCGAAGTGGCCACCAGCTTCCCCTGCATGAAACTCTAGCAGGACTTTTTCTGCTTCATCTTTTTCAAGACAACGCATTAGTACGCCATAAAAATTCTGACGAAACAGAATACCGTTAACCAAATGAAAGGAGGAAGACTTTAATCTCAACGCTCTTCTCTTGGTGGGATCTAGGTGACGGGGAGCTGATCCATGTTCAAGAAAAAATTTAATATTGTCATACCAGGGACTAACAACATTCTGTATACAATAAATTGCCTTTCGATCGTGCTGTTCTAGGTTTGATGGGTTGTTTTCTTCTTGTTGTCCTTTGACTGAATCAGCTACTAAATTGCACAATCCTTGACCTCTCACTATCTGAGCTAGGGTGATTTCTATGTCGTACTCCTGTAAAGAAGTAACCCAGTTAGCCCTCTTTTCCCCGAGTTCCTTCTGCACTAACAATTTCCTAACAGCGGGGTAGGGAACAATAATCTTCGTCCTGGATTTCAAAAGATACGACCGGAAGTGTTTGACTGCTTTGAAAAAAGCGTAGGCTTGCTGGTCTACAGCGGGGTAATTTACTTCCATGCCTTTGAAAGATGAGCTCATAAAGGCGATGCGTACTTCATTGTTCTCGGCATTCTTCTGAGTTAGGACTGCGGCGTAGGAGCGGTCATAAGCAAAAGTGTAGAGTGTGAAGTCTTTTGAAAAATCTGGGCTCATAAGAGAAGGGGCATCTATTATAGCCTTCTTTACTGCATTAAAATCTTGATTCTCTAGAGGTCCCCAATGATATTGTACGTATTTCTTAATTAAGTTTTGTAAGGGTCTGACCATTTCGGAGAAACTGGGGACGAATCTTCTCACGAAGTTAATCTAGCCTAAGAAAGACTGCATAGTTTTTTTGGATGTAGGAGGAGGAATTTTCACGATGGCTTGAGTCCTCTCTGGATCGATAATCATTCCTTCATTCGACACAATAAATCCTAAGAGTTTACCCTATTCTACAGCAAAGATGGATTTCTTGGGGTTCAAGGAAATTCTGTATTTATGACAACACTGCAAAACGACTCGTAAGTGAGCCAGATGATCATTTTTGTTCTTAGAGAACACAGTGACATCATATAAGTAAACTACGATGGACTGATTGATTAAGCCTTGGAAAGCAATGTCCATTGCTCTCTGAAAGGTAGCACCAGCATTAATCAATCCAAAGGGCATTTTTCGATAAGCATAGGTTCCCCATGGGGTATGAAAGGTAGTTTTAAGTTGGTCTGGCGGACACATCAGGACTTGGTTGTATCCAGAGAAACAATCCAACAAGGATAGCCTCTTGGAACCAGATACCTGTTGAAGGATCTGTTCCATGGGTGGGACAGGATAGTTGTCTTTATCAGACGCTCTATTAAGGTTTCGAAAATCGACGCAGAGTCAGATTTCCCAGTTTTTCTTCCGAACTGGGACAAGGTTAGAAACCCATTGAGTGTGTCTAACAGGAAAAATTATCTTAGCATTTAGGAGCTTATTCAATTCTTTTTGAACGGTCGGTTCTAGCTTGGGGTGCATTTTTCTCAATTTTTGTTGAAAGGGTAAAGTTTGGGGCTTCATAGGGATGACATGTTGTATGATGTTAGGGTCGAAAGTTTTGAGGTCATCATACGTCCATGCAAACACATATTTAAATTCTTTGAACAATTTAATAAATGCATCTTTTTCTTGTTGAGAACATCCCAACCCTAGATTAATGCACTGAGGATTTTCATTAGTTCCCAAGTTCACTTTTTCAAATAATAATGAGGAACTATTAGTTTTGCAGTTGACCGTCTTTTTGAATTTATCTTGAAAATCGTAAAACTTCTCTAATCTAACTACAAATTTAGGGATCGAATTTACCATGTCGGATGAAGATTTAGGAGTTCTCGGATCATGTATTACCGTGAAGTCATGCAAATTGTCATCATGTGTACGTTCGTCTATCACCGCGCCTTGAAAGGTTTCTTCCATATGCAGGAAGCTAATGATCTGCTGATCGTCGTCAAATACTCTCCAGTTCATGATGTTTTCGGGAATGGATGGCCGAAACAAAATCTCAACAGAGAATGCATCTGGGGACAAGCCTTCTGCAAGAAGAAGTTTAGAAGCTACATTAGCCAGTAAATCTGCTTCAGAATTATTTAATCTTGGGATAGAATTTATATTAAAAGCATCAAACTTATTCATCAAATTCCATACCTCTGATTGGTAGCTTTTAAGATGCAGAGAAAGACAGTGGATAGAGTTTCTTACCTGTCTAACCACAATTTCGGAATCGCCAAAGACAGTTAAGTTTTGAATGTTCAAGTCTAAATATTTTCTGAGACCTTGCATTAAAGCTTCATATTTTGCAGTGTTATTAGTACATTCAAATTCTAGCCTACATGCAATCAATGTTTTATTACCTGTCGGATCGATGATAACACAGCCTGCACCAGCTCCTTCTTTAGACTTTGATCCGTCAAAATAAAGAGACCAAATTTGATTTTCGTTGGGTGTATGAGAACTTTGTGTAGAAGTTGTTGGCTGTGCATATGCTACAATCTTGGACTGTTGTTCTGGATTGGTGATATCTAAAGTCTCGGCCATGAAATTGCCGAAGAAAGTATCCATTCCTTGTACTTCATGCGAATCGACAGAAGGTGTAAATGGTTCGTTGGGGTCATTCAAATCTATGACTGTGAACTTAAGGTAACGTTCACGGTTTACCTTGATCTTATTGGGCTTGCTGTTTTCTGGGAGCCACAGGTGAGACCAATCTGTTGCAAAATAGCCATGTAACTGCTCTGACCAGTCCCTGCTCAAAAACATACCATACACTTCTCGAATATCCACAACGATAATATCAATTACTTGATGAACCTTGGGGTTAGACGATAATCTTATAAGAACATTCCTTAACTCGCCTATAACTTTAACATCAGTTCGATCAAGTTGAATGATTTTTAATGTACATGGTTCAACTTCAGAATTAATTTTCTGACATATAGACCACGACATTATATTGGATGTTGCTCCTGAGTCTACCATACAATTGTGCACATTTCTATTAAAGACTTCGAAAGTTAACAAAAATAGAGGTACATTTTTGCGAGTACTGAGGGTTGTAGCTTGTGGTTTTTTACTTGTAGTTTCTAAAACTACTTTATTTACATTATTCACAGTATTTACAGGAAGGCTTCCTTTATCTTGAGGATCAGGGTTATTTTTAGTGGAAGTCTTCTGAGGAACTTTGTTTTGAACAACCTTGTTACTGTTTGAATTACCGTTTTTACTATTTTCTAAGATGTTCTGTAACATTTTTGTAGCAAAAACGAGAATTTCAACAACTCATAAACATAAATGTTAGCCCTTAACCTTTTAAGATCTTCAACTAAGTCATAATCTAAGTTGGGGTTTACATTACTCTGTTTAGTCTCAGCCGGTTTAGAAGGATTTGGAGGCGAAGTCGTAGTATTTTCGGAAGAAGGTTTGTTTGTTGTATTACTCCTAGTATTGTAGGGGTGAACCGTCTCGAAGTTAGGTTAAAAGATGTTATCCGAGAAATGTCCAAAAATGTTTGGAGAAGACTCTTCTTCTTGGACTGTTTCTTGTTCAACAACCTCTTCAGGAATATCAGGAGGTATCAAGTTATCCTGGCCTTCTAAAATTGTTTGTAAGGCGTATTGCAGACTTTCTAGATTAAGGCCTTCAGTAGTAGGATTAGGTCGATTGGGAGGAAAAGTCTTCCTGAACGGGGGTTTCTAGGGCCCTTTTCTCGAAGAAGCTTCTTCGGCCGTCCTTTTTAAATCTATAACTTGATTCGATAGTTTTTGAATGAATTTAGTCAAGTTTTATAAATTAGAGCTTTCAGGTTGCGCTTTACTTTGAGTAGGTCTTTGGAGGATTTCGATCTTCTTCTTGGAAGAAGAACTAGTTTCTGTTTCGTTGCTAGTAGTGTCTTTCAAGCTAAGGCTATCCTTTTCAATCTGGCTGGCCTCTTCGAAGGCTTCTAACAACGTTGCTTTCTTAGATCGTTTAACCCAAATAGCTATAGTTTGATGCAAATCTTTAGTGTAGTAAGCAATTATAAGACTTTCAGCAGGCATGGAATCAGCAGGGATTATGTTTTTAAGTGTTAAGAATCTTTGATTAAAGTCTTTAAATTTCTCTTTTGGGTTCATTTTTAAGCTAGAAATCTCCATAACTAGTACTTCTGGAGTTTTATCATCTCCGAACTTTTCCAAAAAGCAAGATTCAAACCTATCCCAAGACACGTTGGTGTGGGGTTGCTGGGCGAAGTACCATGTGGATGCATTGCCCTCGAAAGTGTAAGGGAACAACCTACAGACAACGTCTTCATGCTCAACATTGCGAATTCTTATGGCTAACATAAACTTTTTAATGTGATCTTCGGCGACTTGTTTAGAGTCGGGGTCAAACTTTGGAAGCCACTTCTCTGGATGTTTGGGTAAGGGGTGTTGTGCCCCAGGTACAACTACTGCATCCTGGTTGAGCCAAGGTCTTGCAGGGTTGTTCTGATTTTCCATTGGTGTGGCAGGTGTAGAAGGTTGTGAAGGAGAACTTCCTTCGTCAGAGGAATCTCCTCCAGAAGAGGAAGGAGATGATGGAGGAGGTGAAGGCGGTATACCAGATCCTCCTGCAGCAGAAGTGTCGGTTGGGTTTGTAGGGTTCTCAGTGAGGTTAATGTCATCGATTTGCTCTCTGATATCATAGAAATATAAAGGTTGACCCAAAGGACGATTTGGTTGTCTTAAACGGGCTAAGGCACTATGAGTTCTTACGAGAGACTGGCGAACAATCTCTGATATGTCACTGGCTGCAGGATTGGGAGTTACTGGTTCAACCATGAGTGGTGGATCGTTGTTCGATGTGGTTGTTGTTTGAGGGGGAAAACTATCGTTCAAATGACTTCTTGTCACTATAGGTGAGAAATTAGGTGCCGGAGGAGTCTTACGACCGCCTCGTGCCATTAATTAAATTCAGGCCCTCCTTCTAGCGCCATTTGTTGGCGGGCGAAATCGACTGTCCGTCAACTAAGAGAGTGGAACCGGTCCGGGGTTGTCTAATAACCCAAGCCATTTGGAATGAACCACCCTGACGGGTTTAACGTCTCCATTAGCCGTTCTAAGGTCCTAAGAAAACCAAAGAGAAAACTAATCTAATCTAACTAAAACAAATAAAACAAACTAATCTAACTAATCTAATTAAAACTAACTATTAAACAAACTAACTAATCTACTATTTAAATATATACAAACTACTAACTGAAATATAACTTATTCACAAATGTACAATATTCACAAAATACAGATTTAAATAAAACCTGAAAAACTCATTAAGATTCTGCCCTAAGACAGCGAGAGATATTTTTTGATTTTTATAATTTTATGAACAAGAAATAAAATAGAAAGCTAATTAAACTAAACTACAAATATATCTAACTAAAATACTAACAAATATACTAAACAAATGAAT
>SNQJ01S0006265.1:25926-40878 GCA_010110895.2 Picea sitchensis | reverse complement strand
CTGCCTCAACATCTCGCCTTTGTGCCTCGGCGATGTGAGCTTCTCCTCCATCCTTCTTCCTATCTGGACAATCAACTGACTTGTGCCCATTCTTTCCACATGTGAAGCATGTGATTACTCCACCTCTTCCTCTTCCTCTACCTCTGGTACGAGGAAACCTATTATTATCAGCATATCCTCCTCTCTGCTCAGTATGCTGCTCTTTTTGTTCAACATATCGCCCTCTCTGTGAGGTTCCACCTTTTTCTATCTGAGTCTGAGGTTTCTTTCAGTCATCCTTGGGCTTCTGGTATTTATCATGGGCAACCGATTTGCCTTTGGGTAGACTCCTACCTCGACCCCTCTGACTTTGTTTACGGCTCAGCTTCTCCTCAGCTTTCAGAGCCAATTGGTAAGCATCCTCCACTGTTTGGATGGTTTCCAAATTTAATTCATCCTGAATTTCATACCTCAGACCATTCATATACCTGGCCACCTTTTCATCATTTCTTTCGCGATGGCCTTCTCTGATATTCAATCTGTAAAACTCCTCAGTATGCTCCTTCACTGTCATTAGCTTCTGTCTCAGGTTTTGCATCCTCCTTGACAGAGAAATTTGATAGTCCCTGGGAATAAATTTGGCCTTCATCTTTGCAATCATCCTGTCCCAGCTTTTAATCTTCTGCTTGCCTTGGCAATGCTTGTCAGCTTGCAGTTCATCCCACCACAAGGCTGCATGTCCTTTTAATCTTATGACAACATGTCTGACCTTCTTATCATCTTCGATATCTTCATAATCGAAGTAAGTGTCAAGAGCTCTAATCCAGTCTAGTAGCTCTTCCGCATCCAGACTCCCTTCATAAGCTGGAATGTCCATCTTTGTTTTCGAGCTCATCCGAGCAATAGCCTTAATTAAACGCTCATTAGCTGTATCTTCTGTTGGGATTTCTTCTTCTTCATGTCCAGCATCATCTTCGTTCTCAGATTCATTGATATCTCCTGCATCAGCTTTTCGCCTTTGTTTTATCTCCATGTCCTCCATTCTGGCATGAAGATTTCAGATTCCTCTTTCCACGTATGAATTTTGTCTCGGCCTACCTCTTTCTCTGGACATTTCTCTTCCTCTGGACAATTCCCTTTCTTCCTCTGGATCGGGTGATTGTCTACCTCTTCTTCTTGGCGGCATGGTGAATTCTCCCTTTTTCTCTGCTATAGAAAGCAAAGAACTTTTCTATGCTCTGATACCACTTGATGCAGGTACGCACCAGCCCAGGCACGTCCGCTCTAATAGGACCTTCTTCTTCTCAGCCCGAAGAACTCGAAGGTTCTTCTATTTCCCTATCAGGAAATCTGCATCCACAACAATCTTTCCCCGAGGTATCCCCTTTACCACTGAGAGATCAGCTAAATCTCGCTATCTCGCGAGTTTGGGACTTAAAGCCTTCAACTCCTCCTTTCAAATCTTGCGATACCTGACCTGACGATACAGGTATAGCTCCTTCCACATGTAACCGTGGGCTAGGCTTAAATGTTAGCACCTCTCACAACCTCGCAGCCTCGCAACCTTATCACCTCGCGACCTCGCGACCTCGCAGGTTGAACCGTCGAACATTCACCCTCCTATTCCGCGAACTCCAGAGATGCGAGAATTCAACGGAGGGTTGACTCCTATCTCCAAACAATGTGTGTCCACCTGTCGGCCGTGCAGTCCCACCTGATGCTCTGCCACGCGTCCACGCGAATATTGGCTCCTCGGCGCTTCGCGACTCGTGAATCCTAACACCAATATTTCGGGACTTCTCGCGGCGAGATCCCGAGGGCTTCGTGCCACCTGTATTCCACTCTTCGACTCTGCTACGGCCCGCACTATCCTCCAGTTGTCGGGATATCGCTTTCTCGCAACCTTGCGATCCCCGTGGCTAAATTCTCGGACCTTTTCTTGTGAGGTTCCGATACATGATCCCACATGTGGATCCAACGGTCCCCCTGTGATCCAAATCCAATGACTATCCTTCTCTCACTACTCGCGAACTCGCAACTCGGAGTACCCAATGTTTGGGCTCTCACCCTGCGAACTCCCGAGTTCACGAGATCTCTCGATCTCTTCCACCTATCCTCCTCAGATGGATGGCTACAAATCTCTCACCACTTCGCTACTCGTGAAGCTAAAGGGCTTCCCTTTCAGTCCTCCAATGTCTGAGTCCACAAGATGAGAATCTCCTTACACGCGTCCTCCTCACGAACGGCTTTGATCTTGCAGGGATATCGCATCTCGCGATATCGTTGTTCTTGCTACACAATTTTTGGAGCTTCAACTCACGAGTCCCCAATACACGATACCACGTGTAGATCCTACGGCTCTGGTGACTCGGAATCAACGCCCCTTCTCCTCCTGAGCTTCAAACTCTTCAGACCTTCTCTCCATAACCTCCTTGCACCTCTGCAAGATCTAACGATCCTCGAAACTTCGCGAAATATCTTCAGAAGATTTCGACCGTCCATTCTTCCTTGGTTAATCCACGAAATGAAAAGAGTATCTCTCCACGAGATTCCTTCACCTTTTCGCCAACCTGTGACATTTCTTCATGACTTCAAGTCACACTTGTCTATGTTGATCTTCAGTGACTCAGAGGCCTATCCTTCCTAAGCTTTTCTACTCTACTTCTTCAGAGGAACCTGCGTGAACTCCTTGCACTCAACATTCAACAACTTCCCGAGTGTTGAATCCTTCCGACTCTACGCACTTCCTGCAGCAGCAGTCTATGATATTCTTTGCTCAGAGTTACAACTGAGACTTCTTCTTCGGCCTGCGCACTCCTTGCACGGCTTCGGCAACCCACTTTCACTTCTGAGAGCTTTGAGAACAAGAGTTTAACTCCCTAAGCCTTATGTCAACGTACTCCTTGTGGATGACTCAACTGCACTCCTTTGTAGGAATCCTTGCTCAAAAGGAGAAACAATCGTAACTCACTTCACCTCCTCTCAGACTTCTATCTCAACACATGAAATCATACGCACAACATAACAATGATTCTTAATAGGAATAAATGTTCATAAACAGAGCATTCAACACACATACATAGAGAATAACACAACAACCATGAATCTGAATCCACTTCTTCTATTAATTCAAGATCTATACATGGGTGTTCTTCTACAACTCTCTTCTATTCTCTTATGCTCTGGATTCTTCTAACTCCTGTTGCTAATGTTACAATGATACAAATGAGGGTGTCTATATCCGGTTTCCCTCCTGTGCTCTAAAAACTGTCTAATCTAAGAATTCAATTCTATCTACCTGCAACTACTGCTATAAATGCCTCTGTCTATCTCAGATGAGAGCGTATGGCTCGAGGTCTGATTACATTTTTACCAAGGCACCTAAATTAATTGATCTCATTTATATTCAGTGCATCAACTTCAAGAGAAAATTTAAAAATTCAGAAAACTTGTGCTGGACGTCTTCCAGCTGCCTTTTGCTTTCACATTGGTTTTGCTTGTCGTGAGGGATGCTCCTGCATCACAATTTCTAAAGCATCATCCTGCATTTTAGTGAGGTCTACTGATCTCCTTCCCCTTAACAACATAGCGAAATCAGGATCAAAATCCCCAGCAAAATTTACTTTCGCTGTGGGTTGGGAAGGTTTAACCTCGGACGGAATTTTATTATACAATTTATTAAACCTTTGGGTAAACTCAAGAACTGACTCTGAATTTTTCTTTCTCAGAGCTCCAAACTCGGTTAGATAGTAGAGATTATCTTTCCTTTCTCCCCATTGTCTGATAAAAGAATTTTCCAACTCATTGTATGATCCTATTGATCCTACCGCTAGACCTCGGAACCAGGTTTTCACCTGTCCTTCAAAAGTTTGAACTAAGAGTCTCTAATAAAAATCCTCATGTTCAAGGCCAAGGATGTCAGCAAACTAGTCAAAGAAATTGATGTGTTTGACAACAGTCAAGTCTCCCTCCCCAATGAATTTCGACAGATTTTTCATATAATTTTCAGGTAGTTCATGGAGGGGAACTAGGAGAACTAGAGGGGCATATCTAGCAGCTACATTAGAAAAAATCCTAGGAGGGGGAGGTGGTCCTTGACCGAATCCTCCTCCTCCTGCTCCTTCGGCACCACCTGCTCCGACCGCAGCCATTGAAAATTTAGGAGATGAAGATTGGAGATTATGAGGAAAAATTTTACAGGGGTGTGATAACCCTTTGGTTATGTCTAGATAGGGTGAGATGGCTTCGGGAAACTTATTGTTAAGGGACAGGAAACTTGAAAAAGAGGGACTTGGAAAATGAGGATTGGTTTCCTCGGACTCCCAGGGTGAGTATACAGGAGAACTAACAGGAGTCTAGTCAAGGTATACAATATATTCTTTGGAGTTCTGAGAGATTGGAAACTGAACTTCGGGAAGTGAAGAAATGTCGATTGACGTAGGAAGTGAGATAGATCTTTTACCTTTCTTGGTAAAAGAAACAATTGAAAAAGTCACAACTTTAAATTCGGGTAAGACCAACCCAAGTTCTAGGATTTCAACTTTATCGATGGATGGTTCTCCGCAAAGGAGTGGGGCATTTTACTTTTCAAGTAGATCCATAGTATTTGACTGTGTGAATTTAGGTTGATAAATCTTACTAGTTGATGAAGCTATCTGCTTAAGAAGTCTTCTTGATTTCATAATTTTTTTGGGGTCGGATACATGCGAAGTCTGCTAGTTGTCTGGGTTTTTTCTGGTGTTCTTTTGGTTAAAAGCCAGCTTATTAATCATGGATTCGCCAAGTGAAAGGTGGAAAAATCCTTATAAAGTATTCAATATTTTTTCACTATCAAAGAAATAAATTACCAGTGTTGTTATTCCCAGGGAAAAAAAATTTTGTTTCTTCGTTCCCCGACAATGGTGCCAAAAACATGTTGTTCCAGATTTTATACTTAAGGATTTAAAGTATAAAGTCTAGGCATCTGAAAAATTAAAGAGGGTTTTAAAATATGTAAAAGGAAAAATAGTTATTTAGGAAAGAAGCTATGGCTGATTTCTAAGTTGTCTTTGTCTAGCTTCAAATCATTCTTGGATGCTTATGTCATGTTCAATGACTGCCCATGAACGTTCAAGTTCAACCCGGGTGGTGGTTGTCTCTAGGATAGTATTAAACAAGGTTAACGTGATGTTGGTTTGATTTGTGAGACCAGGTTCAATGTTAGACTGTCTTTCAATAGGTACAATCATGGAGGAAAATAAGGTTTAAAGATCTGTTATTTTAGGTTTGTTGTTTCTATTTGAGATTATATGAGAAAAATTCCCAAATTTGAATGAATAATATAACAATTTCAGAGGTCGTTTCCCGTATCTGAGTTAAATCGAAAATAATATTGTATGTGATGAAAGAAAACACAAAGTTGTTTAAACAACATGAGGCATCAATCATGGAAGAATCTCACTTTGTAACAAAAGAAGAAATTAGACAAGAAAACTTTAATGAAGCATGAAATATGGTGATCTAAATAGTTCACAGGTCTCGTGTCTGCTGATAGCAAACACAGAGGAAAATCTGTAAAACAATTAGATGACTAAATAAAAAATAACCACAGTATATGTTGTACTAAGTTGTATTTAAACATTCATCAAAGATATATAAGAAATGATGTTGAATATGAAGAAACAGAAGAACACATAGCTCAAGGTTGACGAAATATGGAGTCTCCAGTTTGCATTTGTATTAATTTTGATAAGGAGAATTTTTTCTGCTACAATCGGCAAAAAAAAAATCCTTCTCTAAGTCTTTTGAAATTATATTTATACAAAAGTTCTCAACCCTAGATGGTTGGAACTTTCCTTACTCTTAGATATTTAACGGTTACAAAAATAAAGACTTGAACTGTTTCAATGGTTTCTTTCCTATCTTGTTACATACACCGATATAATGGGTAACATGTATCGTTTCATCATTTCTTTGAAGTACTTTCTTCACTTGGCTCAAAACACTCGACGCACCTCCTTATAAACTACGTTAATCTTTGCAAAGGCTTCGACGCATCCTTTGCTTAAAACAGATACAACTTCCTCTGAATTTTCGGCAACCTGTCCTCAATCCTTTTGTCCTCAAATTTTACTAATTGTAATTGTAAGTTTGGCTTCACCATCCATTTGTCCATTTGTGAAACATTGGCCTGTATCAACTGTGAAATTTCAACTTGAGATTCATGTAAGCTTTCTTTGATGTTTAGTTGATGTTTTATAACATTGATTTGTCGTAATAGTCTAGGACAATCACCCTTTCCAATGCCTAGCAATTTTTTATCCAGTGCATTGAAGGTCTCTTCACAATATTCCTTTACTTCTTTGGCCAATCTTTTTCTCTCAGCTATATTGGCTTCCCATGTTTTTATTAGTATGTCTCCTCTTATTTGTTCTGCGACAGACAACCTAGGAGTTACTGATACTTCTTCTTTAGTCGAAAATATGGTTGCTTTTTGAAAAGCGGTCTGGGCTTCTGTAGCCTCTTTCTCTTTGAAAGAAGTGTTCTCTAATGATTGAATTACTTCCCGAAAATAGTTTTGAATGATCTCTACTTTAGAAAACAGGGTTTGTTGTTCTGCCTCTAGCTTCTGATGCACTTCCAGTGCCTGGGCTTGAAACGTTGTTACATTTACAACCTGGATTTCAGTAGAAATCAACTTAGATTGCAGTTGCCTTACTAATTCCTCTTGCTTGATGACTTTCCCTTGACTGACTTGCATCTTCTTACAGATCTCATTTAAACTAGACTTGAGTAGTTGAATCTCATGTTTATCAGCAACTCTGGCCTGTTCTAGTCCTTTCTTTGTCTCATCTCTAATATTTTTCTCTGTATTCCTTATTTGGATTTGCTACTGGGCTATCATTTGATTCCTTTGTTTCAGCCTTGCTTTCAAATTATCAAATGAAAACAAATTGGCCATAGCGAAATCTCCTAGAGAGCCTGCTACCTCTGTGGCAAAATCCTCCTCTTCTAGATTTTGTCCATCCACAAGTATACTGTGCTTTTTTACCAATATACCTTCTTTCAGGTGCATTTCTTGTTTCACTACAACTTTTATCCTTTTACTAAAAAAGAAGTCAAAGGAAGGTATTTATTCAATAGATATTGGGGTAAGGTCACTTACGTACATAGATCTGAGATGGGGAGTCCCAAAACTTGACTATAAAGGAGTCAATGCTATAATAGGACTGCCTAACTCTGTGAATTGTGTTCCTTCTGCTGTTTTGGAGGTATCGGCAAGAATAATTGACGATACGGGAGAAGCCATTTGATTTAGTTTTAAAGGTGTCTCGGACTTAGAATATGTTTCAGACCCTGGATGTTTTTTCTGCAAAGTTTCTTCTTTTTGTGAAGACACTTCAGGATTCTTTGGGCCTTCCTCTGTAGTCCTTCTATCCAAATACTTTGGTTCAAAACCTGGAGGTATACTTTCTTTTTCTGAACAAAGGATTATCGATTCTCCCTAAAGTATCTTATGAAACCCAGCTCGTATGGGCTTTTGGAAAGCAAGAAAGTTGGCATGTAGATCAGGAGGTAACGCTTGAACTCTGTCTAATATTTCCTCATAAGCTATGATTCCTTTAAATATGTCATCACAGGGGGAGTCTGCATGCTCATATGTTTTCATATTGCAATGAGCTAGATGATTTCCCGCAATTTTATATGGATCGTGCTTTCTGAGTTTAAGATCTACCAGTTTAATGTCCTCTAATGCTGCAACTTCTACCTTGGAATGACCAAAATTTAGTAGTGAAAACCTCCCAATCTGTATAGGAAAAGTTGGCCAGAATTTCTTCTGAACTATTTTTTACTCTTTACCGATGCCTCCTGTTATTATCCGGTATGCCACTTCTCTACACACCAGTCTGTCAGGGAGAAATTTTGGGAGAGCATGAGGGGGAATTGAACATCCGAAGACTCTGACATAACAGAAATTATTTTCAATAAACCAATCTGCATCTGTCTTGAGGTTTCCCATGATTTTCTCCAAAATCTGAGGGGGTGGGTATCCATACAATATTTGGTGCACATGGATCACTACATAGTGACAGATTTCGTAAAAGAAATCTTTTTCTTTTTCTTCCCATAGTTGAGAGTGATAGAAATGGATGGGTTCTGCACAGGTTGGATTACATCTTTAATTCATCAATAGAAAAGGGGTCATATAACAGATAGAGTCCATGACATACACTTCCATATAAAAAGATGATGGTTGGAATTTTTACTTTTCCATTTGGTACTCAACAATATCCTTGGTTAGGTTACCTGATAGAATCTTACCCCAGTTGAAAGTGTAACCCTTGGCTACCTCGTGTATAATTGGCACCCATTCTGCGGGGAAATGGGTAGGGATTTTCCTCCCAAATAGTCTACATAACATCATTTCTATATAAACCATATATTCATTTAACAATGATGTGGCATAATCGCCATGGGTATCGACTCTAAATTTTGCTAGAATTCCCCACCATGCTTTGACTATATCTGGATAGGTTTGGTCAAATTCTGTAGACTCCTTTCATTGAAAATCTTCTACGAATTCAACATTATAAATATATTTAGAAACAGGGGATAGCTTTTACATTACTTGAATGTGTTCTGGCCTGAATGAGCCGACGACAACATTTTGTTGGTTTGTGATGCTCCTGGTATGCACATTGGTGTTCATCAAAGCCCAGTTTATCATGTCATTGTATGGCATGAGCTTCGGTCGTGTAGCCATTTTATGGAGCTCGGCCTCTGCTATATCTCTGAGTTTATTTTCAGTTTTATCAGTGCTTTCATTTCCAAAATTGTTTGGGAAATTCCTAACCTCATGCTCCAAGATTTAAAAAATCTACATCCAGGACCTAACCAAATCGACAACATGTGGTATGGTATCAGATAGAACATCCGAGTTTGAATTTGAGCTTTCACCGGCATCATCACTCTTTTTCTGCGTTTTCCTGGGTGCCATGATACCTATGATAAAAAGTGAGTAGTTGTTACAGAAAAGAAGGCGTAAGCTTTCTCAGATACAACTTCCTAATTTACTGAAAGTGAGAAAGAAATTTGAATTAGAAACCTTTATTCGCCTTCAGCTTGCCTTAATTAGACTGTGCTTCTACGGGCGATAAATTCATTCGCCTTAATGAGGAGAGTAAAACTGGAGATATGCGTCTTACACTATAAGATATTTCATTAATCTATAATAAATGCTGTCAAATATCAACGATTCGAAACCGGGAGTTCGAATGAAATGTCTTTGAAAAATCCTGAAAAGCAAAAATGTGAAAAACCAATTTATATTGTTAACCTTTGTTTTGATGTTAAGTTAATCACACTTAAGCACTTAATAATTTCGGGACTTACACATCGCAATTTTGAGTTGTCGCTTGAGTTGAGATTCCCAAAAATGAAAATACGATAAGCTTATATTACCGTTGAACGTTTTTAATTATTCTTATTAACTTGGTTTAACTTCTTTTAAAATTACTTTTCGTGACTTTAGTATCGGGACTTTGGGGTTGTTGTTAAATATCAAATTTTGTAAATCGCAGAACCTTGAAACCCGAAGCTTAAGCAAAGCTTTTAACATTTTGACCCCTTTTTTAAAATCAAGGGCGGCTCCATAACCTGTTAAGACATTTAAAACGTTGGATTGATCAGATGACCCTTTTTTCGACGGTGATTATCCAAATGCATTTTTGTGCTCTTTTTATTTAAATAAAAAATGAAATTTTATTTTAGTGTAAGATTTTTTAGGAAAATATGAAGTTTGTTTCAACATGGTGGAGGGTGTATTTGTGAGTTACTTTGGATATTGGTTCCAAGAAAAGTGGCCCCTAGAAATCACGAGACTAATATTGTAGCAATAAGTAGTGTATGTGGCGGTACTGCTGATGTCTCAACAAAATTATGAACACCACCCAAAATTTAGGGTAAGCTTCTCAAGCTCCCAAAATGACATGGATATCGTGGTTCCCCTATGATTCTAGCGTAGAGGTGGGTGTGTGTAAATGGTGGTGAAGAATGATACGACCAATTTATTTTTAAATTACTTTAAACAATGTATTAATAAACCTGCATGTAATCAAGTAGTGAAAATCATACATCAAAACAATGTGAAAGATAGTTTGGGATCTTTGTAACTCCACGTGGGGGAATAAAAAAAAAAAAAAATTTGCACGTTTCCTATCCGACGTAACGTACTTCCTCTCCAATAACACTGGACCTCCAAAAAAGAACTCGACAGCAGGGCCACATCCCACTCGAGGAGAAGCTAGTGAAGCGATGAACAATCAATTATAATGAGAGGTGAAAGGGGCATATCCAGGAAGTACTAGCGATATTTCCCAACAACTGTTCAAAATATGGCTGAGGTGCGATTGCAGCCCACAATCGCCACCTTGGGTAGATAAATCCTAGATTGGGATACTGAGCTACCTCCATCAAGCACAACATTTATATTTTTGGCCTCATAAATCAGTCACAGGTTGGATGTTTTCCAAGGGTTGGGTGACCCAAGGAGGTATGCACAGAACAACTAGACCTCAGCCTTTGACCCTTCATGGGTGTCTCCCTTCCTTATGGTATAGGAATTCTTGAGTGGGAGGATTTTTGGGGATTCCTATCCCCAAAATCATAACTTAGACTACCAAATTATTTTGTGTCCCTCCTGTGGAGGTTAGAAAGTGGGTTGATTATGGTTGCTTTTAGAATGTGAGAGTAGGTTGTGAAGTTGGGGTCATGGACCTCGTTTTTATGATGATGTAAAAGGATCTTTTCTAAACAAGTGCAGCCCAACAAAGAGTTTCAAGTATATAGCAAAAGGTTTTTTTAGTGAGTGAGAGTGTGTGCAAGGAGTGGTGATGGTGAAAAGTTTTTTAATAAGTTAAATTCAATATTTTAACATGGTGGACATCGTGTGGTCCTTTACTTGTCTTGTTTAGATATTTTACTAAATTTGTTCAAATGACCCTCGCAAACGAAAGAATCTTAAGCTAACATGGTGGATATGGAAATCCTCACTTTGACTCTTTTATATCCCTAGGATGTTTTGTAATATAAGAAAGCTTGAAAACTATCCCTAGATTGTCACGAACATATTGGCATGTATTTTCCCTTTCAATGCTTTAGAATTCCTAAGTGAGTTACTCTAGAAATTTGAAACTATCCTAATATTGTGCACATGTGGGAATGTGTGGGCCCTTATAAGTATTAGATTTAAGTTCCAAAATAAACTAAGAGGTATTGGCCTCTCCTAGATATTGGTTGATTTTCTTTAAGGGAGATGAAGATTTGTTTAGGCAATGTCTTTTCTGATTTCCAAGATCACACTAGGGTGTGAGGAAAGGGCATACTCCAAGATTACTTAGATAAGTTTCTAGTCCCGAATTAGTGTGATGACTTTGTAAAAGAAAAACAAATAATGAAATTCACATGCTAAGCTTTAGGCCATCCATGTGGCAAGTGAGGAAGTAAACTATGCAAAGGTTCTTTTTATCCTCCCTAATTTTCTATGTGTAGTTTTAATCTATGTATGCAAGATTGGATCTCCAAGATTGCTTTTAATGGATTTTACAATAGTGCACAAATGAAATCTAAACTACTTGGTGGAAGTGAACTGTTCAAGCCTTACAATTTAGAAAAAATAAGACCAATGCACGGTTAAACTGGAAACAATCGTGCCAAAGAGAGAGTCTGAGTTTGGATGATTATGAGAGAGCGTGGATGGGTGTGGATCGCATGACTATTTGCCCCTAACCCGCATGCATGCAGAGAAGTTGGCAGGACAAAAATTTTGAACAATTTCACTCAATGTGGGATGGAATCATGCTCTCTAAAGGCAATAATAGGTCGATTTTAACCCCTGAAAACACAAATGAGTGAGAAAGAAAACTTTAATAGCCTAATTGAGGAGGATTTTGATTCAGAATCCCCAGTATGGTCTCCAATCTATTGGGTTCTTTTTTCCACTTGGGTGAGCAGACAGAGGTCCCTTAGCTATCTAGTTATGCTAGCAAGACAACACAACAATTTGTTAGTTGATTAGAGGCTCAACTAAATAGAGAATAAGAAATAAACAACAAAGAAATAAAAACTAAACTAAGCATGTAACAACTAAAATTGATGCAAGAAAGAGACACAAGGAATAACTACCAAATGAGACTGGTCTTCAAATTGATAACACCTTGGAGAAATATGGGAACTTATGAGTCCCCTCTTCCTCCTTGAGAAGGCTCTTGAGTCCCCAAATACAAACCCTTGTCTCTTCTAACAATGGCTGAAAATGAAAATACAATGATGAAGAATTGATAGTTGAACTTCTCAAGAAGAGAGAGGTGCAAAAATTGCTATGAATTCTTAAAGAGTTCTAGGAGAAAGATGGCTTCTCAAAGACAAATTGAACAGCATAACAATACTCAGATTTCTTCTTAATTTTTGCATACAATGGCCCTTTATTTATAGGAGGAATGCAAGAATTTTCCAAACTAGTTTCAAATGTGAATGGAAGGCCTTTGGAGGTACCTGCCATCCCTTTCAGTGATCCTAAGGAAGAATTTGGGGGAGATTTTGGGTATGGGGGAGATCCACTCCATCCCAAAAGTGGTTGAGGCCTGACCAAAATCATCAATGTGTTGTTTCCGCATCCGCACAGTTTTTTTGTCTGACAGTTGCACAGTACACGCATTATGCGCATAGTACGTCATGTTAGACCGCGCGGATGTGCGCACACTGAAAGTGTTGAATACACGGGGAACTTCAGAACCACTTTTGTATAGTTTTGTGCTTATCTTGTCAAACTGAGTGTAATCCTTCCATATTTATTGGTAGTATGTTGTGCTTATGTTGACTGCTTCTTCATCCATTGTTTGTGTTTTTGGTGAGCAATTTTTCAGTAATAACAATCATTGTTTCCATCCTCAATGTGTATGGTTCATATGAATACTGACAAAGATATTGGGAATTGTTTTTTCTCTAGATATACTAAAGGATGAATTTGTATTCATAGGTGGAGATTTGAACTTTACCTAGAATAGGTCAAAGGTTTGGGGAACCTCCACAAGAATTGATAGACTATGATATTTCTTTGGATTCCATTTTGGGAAAGTAGGATTTATTGATATTGAACCAATCAAGATTAATGCAATTCAAATGAATAAAAATCTAGGAAATTATGAAGTTTCAAAGTGTTTGGATAGATTTTTGATGTCATATACTTTTATTTGGAGGATAGTTAGATCCAAGACTTGGGTTGGAAGTGGAGTAAGTTTCTATCATAACCCTATATTTCTTCAATTAGATTCAAATAATGATAATCCCTCCACATTGTTCAAATTTAAGTCGATCTAGTTGGAGGAAGAGGAGTTTTTGAATTTGGTTAAGCAAGAATGGAGGGGATTTAATGGCAGTTTGGGCACTTTATCTTGTGTACAATTTGTATATTCCCTAGAAAATGTTAAGAGAAAAGTAATAGATTGTGTTGGTGAAAGATACAATACCAAAGATAAGGTGTTAAAGGTAGTAGAGGAGGAGAAAGAGAAAATCCAAAAGAACAATTCAAGTGAGATTTTTAGTGAGGAAGAAAGAAATATGTTGAATAATTTAGAATGCAAGGTAAGGAGGCCATTTCCATATGGGGAAGTGGATTGGAAATTAAAAAGTAGGGGAATTTGGTTGAAGAATAGTGATGCGAAAAACAAATGTTTCCATCATTTTTCGAACCATAGGAAAAGAATGAATACAATATGGGAATGAAGGATTAAGAAGGATCCTTGGTTAGAAATCATGGAGAGAGCTATAATAGGGGTCAATCATTTTCAAAATATATTAAAGTCTCCTAATCAAGTGAATATCACATAAATTTTCAAATTAGTCTTTGTTTTCCCATGTTTTGTTATTTAAGAAAATAATGTGAATCTTCTATAAGAAATTAGAAAAGAAGAGTTAAAGGCAGTTATGTCTTCTTCCAAGAAATACAGTTGAATCTTAGCCCTAATGGGTGGACACTCGAGTTTTTTTGGGGGTTCTTTGAGTTGTTTGAAGAGGATTTACTAAGAGTTATAGAATAATTCAAGAGAATAGGTAGAATTACTAGGAGATTTAATGCAACATTTATAGCTCTCATTCCTAAAAAAGGAAAAATTGGACACTTTTGATGATTTCATGCCTACTTCACTTTGTCACAGCATCGAAAAAATAATTGCAAAAATTCTAGTTGTGAGGATTAAGGGAGTGCAATCATGAATGATCTCTTCACAACAATTTGGTTTTCTGGGAAGTACGAAAATCCATGAGTCTATTGGCACTACTAAAGAGGGGTTACACTTCATTAAGGCCAAACAAAATCCAGTTATGATCATACATTTGGATCTATCAAAAGACTATGCCAAGACATACTAGTTATATTTTACAATGATTTTGATACATATAGTCTTCAACCTCTTAGTTGTGAATCAGATCATGGGCTATGTCTCCAAAATGAATTTTTCTCTTTTGATCAATTGGGAAACCTCATTTTTTTTCAAGCTAGCTAGAAGCCAATGATAGGGATGTCATTTATCATCTCTTATATTTTTTTTGGTGATAGAGGGATTAATCATGGATACCATGGAAGTAAAAAGGAGAGGATACATCCAATTATACAAGAGGATCCCCACACAAGGATTCATTACTTTTCACACCATGGAGAACATCATTAAAATGATGATTGATGATAGGTGACAAAGTTTAGAAGGATTGTTTGATGCTTCATATTGTAAAAATGATTAATATTTTTTTATAGTTATGTGCTCATGTGTTTTTCATTTAATTTGTCAAAAGGAAATTAAAATTAAAGTGAGAAAATCCAACTCAAAAATTAGTTTCCTTGTTTTAAGGGGAAATTAGTTTTATGTGAGGATCCACCTCATAAATTAGTTTCCTAGTTTTAAGGGGAAGTTGGAGTCTCATGAGTTGGTTTGGAATTCT
>SNQJ01S0006265.1:13359-23482 GCA_010110895.2 Picea sitchensis | reverse complement strand
TATAGTAAAAATAAAAAACTTACCAAAAGAAAGATAACTATAAATAAAAAATGAAAACAAACTGGTATGTACAATGAGAGTTCAGAAACATATTATTGCATGAAGTGCTTAAGGTATCGCCCATTGATAGGGGCATTAAGAATCTTTCCATCGAGATTCTCTAATAAAAACACATTCTTTCCCTCAGAGATTGTAATTTTGTACGGGCCGCACCAGATCTGATCAAACTTACCATGTTTACCAGCATCTTCCTTCCTGGCTTCCCATTTTAGGACCAAATCACCAAGGAGGAATTCTTTGTCTTTATCTTTTTGGTCAAATAAGGATTTCATATTATCTTGATATCTCTGTAGTTTTTCATCTACTTTGGCCCTATTTCGCTGAACTTCAATCAGCTAATTTATGCTCCTAGTAATATCATTTGGTTCTTCTTTTGAGTCTTGCTAGAGTTTCATTATTGGCAGCACTAGATTTATCGATAAAATGACGTCAGTACCATATACCATCTGAAATGGAGACATTTTGATTGACCATTTTGTGCCTATCATGTTAGCCCATAAAGCATATTTTAAATTCACATGACATGCTTTCTTATTTTTGGTCAGTACTTTCTTAATTATAGTGATCAAACTTTTGTTAGATGACTCAGCTAGTCCATTACCCTGTGGATAGTAAGCCTTGGAGTGTCCTAGCACAATATTATATTTTTGCAAAATCTTATCATGGCCATGGAATTGAAGGCTTGAGCATTATCAGTCATTATTTTTCAAGGAAAGCCAAATCTTGATAGAATATTCTCCTCCAAAAAAATGATCACTACTGAGTCAGTTGCGTTTCGCATAGGAATAACTTCCACCCATTTGGTGAAATAGTCTGTAGCAGTTAGAATCCATTTGTGTTGAGCACTCGAGTGTGGATGGATTTATCCAATAAAATCAAGACCCCATTGCTGGAATGGAGCTTCAACTCTAACTAGCACTAAAGGTAATGTCGGGACTTTCTGCTTGCCTGTAAACAACCGACAAGGATTACAAGTTCGGACTTTAGTGTTTACATCAATGAATAATTTCGGCCAGTAATACCTAGCTCTTAGGATTTTATAAGTCGTTTCTCACCAATCATGGTGTCCTCCACATACTCCTTCGTGGAATTCATCTATAACCTTTTCTGTCTCAGATTCTACTAAGCATCTCAGTAGGAAACCCAGGGGGTCCTTCCAATACAATTTACCATCTATAATACAATATTTGATAGTGTGTAACTTCAATGTCCTAGATTTAGATGGGGTTAGTTCACTGGGACACTGAAGGGTCAGTAAATAAGAAACAATATCGTGGTACCAAACTGAAGAAGATAATTTTTGTAGAATTTCAGTTGTGGGCACTGTGACATTGAGTTCATCTATCTCTAAAAATCCTTCGTTCTCTTGCAGATGATTTATTCTAAGTGCTTTTAACTTTGTTTCAACCATCAATTTAGCTAAACTCTGACCTTTAATGAGATTTGTTGGTTTAACTTCCAGGTTGAAATCTTGAATTTTGGCTAACCATCTACCTCTCCTTCCATCACTATCGGGTTGAACCAATATATCCTTAACAGAACTGGTAGGTACATAAGCAATGATATTTGAATGTAGTACGTAAGTTCTGAAAGATTTGAGAGATTTCACCATTGCATAAGCTTGTTTTTCCAATATGTCGTATTTTAGGTCAACATCTCTGAGACTTTTACTAAAAAATGTAATCGGTTGCTCAAAACCTTCATCATTTTTTTGTAACAGTGTGGCTGCGATAGTGTGTTCAGAGGCAAAAGAAAAAATCAGAAACTCCTTCGTATAATCTAGGCTTGCCAGTACTGGTGCTTCACTTATAACCCTTTTGATACGTTGAAATGATGCTTTGGCTTCAGTATTCCACTTAACCTCGTTGTCCTTCTTAAGCATATCTGTAATCAGTTTTACGATTTCAACAAAGTTTGGGATAAATATTTTCAAGAAAATTATTTTTCCTAAAAACGACTGAATTTCTTTTACATTTCTAGGAATATTTATAGTATCTATTGGCTCGATCCTTTTTCGGTTGATCTTAATTCCATCCCTAGACACTATATGGCCCAAGAGTTTAACTTCTTGCATTGCAAAATGAGATTTCTTGGGATTCGGAGACAAACCAGATTTGCGACATTTTTCGAAAGTTTGATTGAGGTGTACTAGATGTTTTGCATCAGATTTAGAAAAAACAGTTAAATCATCAAGGTAAATAAAAAAAAAACTTATCTCTTTCACCAACGAAAGCGATGTCCATAGCTCGTTGGAAATTTTTTCTTGCATTCATTAAACCGAAAGGCATTTTGTCATACATAAAGGTACCCCAAGGGGTAGTGAACACAGTTTTTTATTTATCATCTTGATGTACTGCTATTTGATTATAGCCTGAAAATCCATCAATCATAGACATTATGTTAGCTCCAACTACTTTCTCTAAAACGTTTTCCATCTTAGGCAATGGATAATTGTCTTTAAGTGATGATCAGTTTAAATTTCTAAAATCTACACACAGTCTATCGTTTTTCTTTCTTACTGGGACTAAATTAGCTACCCACTCGGAGTATCTCAGTGGGACAATAATCTTGGCATCCAAAATTTTCTTGACTTCTTTCTCTATCATCGGCAGTAACATAGGGTTAATCTATCTAATTTTCTGCCTAAAAGGTTTGACACCTTATTTCAGAGGAATTTTGTGTTCCATTATAGTAGTGTCATAGGTTCTCAATTCATCATAAGACCAAGCAAAAACGTCTTTACATTGTCTAAGAAATTCAGCATACTTAATTTTTATTTTAGGAGGCAGGTACTTAGATAATTTTACCAACCTAGGATTTTCTTTGGTACCTATATCGCAATCTTCAACCTCTTCTGGCTGAGGATGTAAAGTGGACTTCACAGGGATGTCATCATGATTAAATAACCTTTCTAAGGGGATTAGGCCTTTTGGGATCTGATTATTTTTCAAAATAAGCAGACGATGATTATCAATCTTATATTGAAACTCTTGGGGGTCTTCCCCTTCTTGCATGATCCAAGCAGGATCATTTTGGTTTTCTTGGTCGACATGTGTTTTGGCAAAATCATCTAACATTTCTAAAAATTTCCTGAGTTGTTCATCATCCTCAAAAACTTGCCAATGTTATATGTTATTAGGTATGAAAGGCCTATGTCTCATCTCTATATGATATTTAAGTTTGAAAACTGTTGGAGGTGCGAAGGTCGAGGCTACTTTAGCCAGCGAATCTGCTCGTTGATTTTCAGTCCTAGTGATGTAATGAACATTAAATGATGAGAAAAAGTTCTCAATCATATCACAAGAATAGTTCCTATAAGATCTTAACCTTGGGTTCTTAGCCTAGTATTGACGATTAATTTGTTTTATGATCAGTTCAGCATCACCGTAGACTTCTAAGTTCTTAATTTTTAATTTTCTAGCAGCTTCTAATCCTAGGACTAGAGCCTCATATTCACATACATTGTCAGTATAATCAATGTCCCATTGTAGTCTATAATAAAAAGGTATAATGAACTCGTCATCGGGTGCCACAAACAACACTCCGGCTCCTGATCCTTCACAATATGAAGCACCATCAAAAACCATTTTCCAAACTCCCGAACTATATACATCTTTATTTTTTTTTTTCTTTTTTATTTTTTTTTTCTATACAAATTTCTTCTATACATACATCAATATAATCATCAATAGACATAATAAAATTCCCTAAATACTGATCAACAATATAAACAGGGTAGTTATTTGAGTTCAGTGGGTCACTTACCGTAAACGCCAACCTCGTTTCTCTGTACAAGCGTGTGAACTTTCCTCCAAAGATCGAGATCGTGGCGTACATCATGTCAAGTTGGAGGGATCCTCCAAGTTTTGCACCCCAAGACCTGGATAACAGCATGCCATACTTTGGGGGTATATCAGTAACAACCACATCCATCAGAATGCTTCTTACGAGTATCTGTGCAATATTAACTAATAAGTCTTTTATCGGGCCTATACATTTAACTTTTTCTCGAATCAAACAAATACAAATCTCGATAAGGTCGAGTGATTTCAATACCAAGTCTATCCATAATGGATTTAGGAATTACATTGTGAGAGGCTCCAGAATCCAACATGCAATTATGGAGCAAGTGATCGTGCACAGTTAGCATGATATAGAAAGGGGAAACGGTATCTCTGGCACCTTCGAAATGTGGACCAAAAATTATGTTAGGCTTGGCATCGTCTAGATTTATAATGTCGGCCTGACTTTCATTGTCTGAAAAACTATCTATTTTAGCAATTTTATTTCTGTATATTGGATTTTTTTCCAGTTTGACAAGAGGTATAGGGATTTTGATTTTATTAATTTCAGTTTCTATGCCTTAGATTTTACTTCTGGTGGAGATCGGCCATTATATCTTCAGCGATTTCTTGATAAGCTAAATCTTCTATAATATTGTTGTTCTTGTTATTTTCAGATATGTATTCTGTATTAAAGGATTTTTCATAATCCCGTCTCGTCAAATAAGGCTTTTGACAGTCATTGCCAATATTATTTATGTCTTATTCTAATTCCTCAAAATCTTGCATGTCTTCTCCTCCTATAAAATTTTCATTTTTGAAGGGGGCTTGAATCTTTTGGTCATCATTCTTAATTTGCCTTTGTTGTGTTTGAGGGTTAGGATTTCTTCTGAAATCCTTTCTAGGGAAATGATCATTCTTTAATTGGTCCAATTCCATTCTTGATATCTTATTCGACAATTCTTTAATTATTATCGCCATGTCATCCATCTTGTCTTCCGAAGACCTCCCAGATCCTGAGGGTCCTCCTTGTTCTCCGTACATTCTGGTTTCTTTATTTCCTGTTTCAAATTTTGTTTTTAACTTTCCTAATGCCATCATATTTGACTCAATTTGATGCAGGTACGCGCCATCCCAGGCACGTCCTCTCTCACAGGACCTTCTTCTTCTCGGCCCGAAGAACTCGAAGGTTCTTCTATTTCCCTATCGGGAAATCTGCACCCACAACAATCTTTCCCCGAGGTCTCCCCTTTACCACCGGGAGATCAGCTAAATCTCGCTATCTCACGAGTTCGGGACTTAAAGCCTTCAACTCCTCCTTTCAAATCTTGCAATACCCGACCTGACGATACGGGTATAGCTCCTTCCACATGTAACCATGGGCTAGGCTTAAATGCTAGCACCTCTCGCAACCTCATGGCCTCGCAACCTTATCACCTCGCGACCTCGCGACCTCGCAGGTTGAACCGTTGAACTTTCACCCTCCTATTCCATGAACTCCCAAGATGCGAGAATTCAACGGAGGGTTGACTCCTATCTCCAAACAACGTGTGTCCACCCGTCGGCTGTGTGGTCCCACCTGATGCTCTGCCACGCGTCCACGTGAATCTCGGCTCCTTGGCGCTTCGTGACTCGCGAATCCTAATGCCAATATTTCGGGACTTCTCGCGGCGAGATCCCAAGGGCTTCGTGCCACCTGTATTCCACTCGTCGACTCTGCTACGGCCCGCAATATCCTCCAGCTATCGGGATATCGCTTTCTCGCAACCTCACGATCCCCGTGGCCAAATTCTCGAACCTTTTCTTGCGAGGTTCCGATACATGATCCCACGTGCAGATCCAACGGTCCCCCTGTGATCTAGATCCAACGACTATCCTTCTCTCACTACTCGCGACCTCGCGACTTGGAGTACCCAATGTTTGGGCTCTCACCCTACGAACTCCCGAGTTTGTGAGATCTCTCCATCTCTGCTACCTGTCCTCCTCAGATGGACGGCTACAAATCTCTCGCCACTTCGCTACTCGCGAAGCTAAAGGGCTTCCCTTTCGGTCCTCCAATGTCCGAGTCCACAAGATGAGAATCTCCTTACATGCATCCTACTCACGAACGACTCTGATCTTGCAGGGATATCGCGTCTCGCAATATTGTTGTTCTTACTACACAACTTTTGGAGCTTCAACTCGCGAGTCCCCGATACACGATACCACGTGTAGATCCTACGGCTCCGGTGACTCGGAATCAACGCCCCTGCTCCTACTGAGCTTCAAACTCTTCGGACCTTCTCTCTATAACCTCCTTGCACCTCTGCAATATCTAACGATCCTCGAAACTTAGCGAAATCTCTTCAGAAGATTTCGACCTTCCGTTCTTCCTTGGTTAATCCACGAAATGAAAAGAGTATCTCTCCATGAGATTCCTTCGCCTCTTCGCTAACCTGTGATGTTTCTTCCTGAATTCAAGTCACACTTGTCTACGCTGATCTTAAACGACTCAGAGGCCTATCCTTCCTGAGATTTTCTACTCTGCTTCTTCAGAGGAACCTGCGCGCACTCCTTGCGCTCAACATTCAACAACTTCCCGAGTGTTGAATCCTTCCGACTCTGCGCACTTCTTGCAGCAGCAGTCTGCGATCTTCTTTGCTCAGATTTACAACTGAGGCTTCTTCTTTGGCCTACGCACTCCTTGCACGGCTTCGGAAACCCACTTTCACTTCTGAGAGCTTTGAGAACAAGAGTTTAACTCCCTGAGCCTTCTGTCAACGCACTCCTTGCGGATGACTCAAATGCACTCCTTTGCAGGAATCCTTGCTCAAAAGGAGAAACAATCGTAACTCACTTCACCTCCTCTCAGACTTCTATCTCAACACATGAAATCATATGCACAGCATAACAACGATGCTTAACAGGAAGAAATGTTCATAAACAGAGCATTCAACACACATACACAGAGAATAACACAACAACCATGAATCTGAATCCACTTCTTCTATTAATTCAAGATCTATACATGGGTGTTCTTCTACAGCTCTCTGCTATTCTCTTATTCTCTGGATTCTTCTAACTCCTGTTGCTAATGTTACAATGATACAAATGAGGGTGTCTATATCCGGTTTCCCTCCTGTGCTCTAAAAACTGTTTAATCTAAGAATTCAATTCTATCTACCTGCAACTACTGCTATAAATGCCTCTGTCTATCTCAGACGAGAGCGTATGGCTCGAGGTCTGATTACATTTTTACCAAGGCGCCTAAATTAATTGATCTCATTTATATTCAGCGCATCAACTTCAAGGGAAAATTTAAAAATTCAGAAAACTTGCGTTGGACGTCTTCCAGCTGCCTTCTGCTTCCACGTTGGTTTTGCTTGTCATGAGGGATGCTCCTGCATCATACTCCCTCGCTTGAAAATTTGCATGGGCTCCTGTCCATGAGCTCTTGCATGGTATGTCCATGTTTCAAAATTTCTGCTTCAATTTCCCAGCTGGCATCTTCAACTGGGTGTCCCTTCCACTTGACCAAATATTCAAAATATTCTTTTCTCCTGGTTTTCTTACCCACTCGTTTTTTTAGTATTTGCTCCATCTGTGGCTTTTCTGCAACTGGCATCTTCTTCTGCCACTGGACCTCTGGTTGCTCATCACCTTCTACTTCTACCTCATCAGCTCTATATGGATATAAATCTGAAACATTAAATATCGGAGATATTCCGATCCCATCTGGTAACTCGATTTCATAAGCATTCTGTCCCATTTTCTTCAAGACCTTGCATGGCCCAATTTTCTTCATCTTCAGCTTATTATATGTTCCCCTCGGGAACCTTTCCTTCCTCAAATGTGCCAGAACCAGATCACCAACTTCGAACTGAAGTTGTCTCCTATGCTGATCTGCTCGGCGATTGTACTCCTGACTTGACTTCAATAGTCGCTCCTTCACCTGGCTGTGAAGTTCCTTCATCGGCTTAGCGAATTCTCCCGCACTAGCACTGCTAGTATCAACCTGTTCTGAATCCCTCAATTCAAAAAATCCTCTTGGTTGTATTCCATATACAATCTGAAATGGACTTTTTCCTGTGCTCCAATTTACTGAGTCATTGTAAGCAAACTCTGCTTGCGGTAATATGCTATCCCAACTGCTATGGTGCTCTGTCACCAAGCTCCTCAACAAATCTCCCAGACTTCGGTTGACCACTTCTGTTTGTCCATCCGTCTGAGGATGATAAGCAGAACTAAACATCAAATTAGTTCCCAGCTTCTTCCACAATGTTCTCCAGAAATGCCCTATGAATTTTGTGTCCCTGTCCGAGACTATGCCTTTTGGCAATCCATGGAGTCGAACAATCTCTTTGAAAAACAAATTTGCAATGTGGGTCGCATCGCTAGTCTTCTGGCATGGAATGAAGTGTGCCATCTTAGAAAACCTGTCAACTACCACAAAGATCGAATCAGCACCTCTTTGTGTCCTCAGCAATTCCAATATGAAATCCATGCTGATTTCATCCCATGGCCTCTCGGGTATGGGTAATGGTTGATAGAATCCCGCATTCTGCTTCCTTCCTTTTGAATGCTGGCAAATTCTGCATCTGTTGACAAACCTCTTGACTTCTGACTGCATCCCTGGCCAAAAGTATGATTCGCTCATCTTTGCAAATGTCTTATCATGGCCAAAATGTCCAGCCAATCCTCCACTGTGCTTCTCCTTCAACAAGTTCTCCCTCATGGAGCAATTTGGAATACACAGTTGATAGCCTTTTAACAAAAATCCGTCCTGGATCACGTACTCTATCCACTGGCTTCTGTCTCTGAGAACTGGATTCTCAGATTCTTCATAAGCTTCCTTGAAGTCTGAATCATCTGCATACATGTCCTTGAGATCCTCAAAGCCTAACGTCATGACTTTGAACTCCTACAATAGCAAACACTTCCTGCTCAAAGCATCAACAACTTTGTTAGCAGTACCAGAAATATGTTTTGTTACAAAAGTGAAATTTTCCATGTATTCAACCCATTTAACATGCCTCTGGTTCAACTTTTCCTATTGAGTCACAAATTGTAATTCATGGTTATCACTATATAAAACAAATTCTTTTGGAATCAAATAGTGCCTCCATTTCTTCAATGCATGTATGATGGCATATAATTCCTTATCATATGTGGAGTATTTTTCTTTTGCCTCATTCAGCTTCTCGCTAAAATATGCAATCGGTCTGTCTTCCTGACTCAAGACCGCTCCTATGGCAAACCCGCTTGCATCAAATTTCACCTGAAATGTCTTTTGAAAATCTGGCAACACCAAAACTGGTTGCTCTGTAATATTTCGTTTCAACAAATTGAAACTCTTCTCAGCCTCTTCTGTCTAGTGAAAAGATTTATGTCTTTTCTTCATTGTATCCATCATTGCTGCACTAATTCCACTAAAATTTCTGATGAATTTTCGGTAGAAACTAGCCAGTCCATGAAAACTCCTCACCTCGAAAATATTTCTCGGTGATGGCCAACTTTTGATTACCTCCACCTTATCTGGATCCATCCTCAACTCATTTGCAGAAATAACAAACCCTAAATAAATGAGTTATGTCTTCATGAATGAGGACTTCTTCGTGTTTATCAGCAGCTTCTCTTACTGTAATCTCTTCATCACAAGAGCGAAATGCTTCAAATGTTCAACCTTTGTCTTGCTGAAAACCAATATGTCATCCAGATACACAATGACAAATTTCCCGATGAAATCCTTCAGGACTTCATTCATCAACCTCATAAAGGTACTTGGTGCATTTGTCAAGCCGAACGGCATGACAAGCCATTCATACAAACCTTCGTTTGTCTTGAATGTTGGTTTCCATTCGTCACCTTTCCTCATACGAATCTGATGATACCCACTCTTCAAATCTATCTTTGAAAAAAAAAATTCCCCACTTAAGAAATCCATCAGATCATCCATTCTTGGCAATGGGAACCTATACCTGATAGTTATCTTGTTAATGGCTCTTGAATCAGTGCACATCCTCCAACCTCCGTCTTTCTTCGGACTGAGTATTGTTGGAACAACTCATGGACTCAAGCTTTCCCTGACCAAGCCTTTATCCAACAACTCCTGGACCTGTCTTTTAACCTCTTCATTCTCCTACGGCGTCAACTTGTACGCGGCTTTGTTTGGCAGACTAGCTCCTGGTATGAGGTCTATATGGTGACTCACGCTCCTCATCGGTGGCAACGAACGAGGTAGTTCGTCCACTACAATATCAGCGAACTCTTCCAGCAGTTCCTGAACTTCTCCTGGTAAATCG
>SNQJ01S0006264.1:122676-139830 GCA_010110895.2 Picea sitchensis | reverse complement strand
GAGAAGAAAACCCAGCAAAAACTTCCTTAATATAGATAGCCAATACAATGCCAAGACAATAAACCAAACACTATGGAATATCCTCTACTGAGCAATGTGTCTCTCTCTTCCTTCTTCTCCAATTGCAGCGACCAAACTTGTGTTTTAGATGATCGAATGAGTGAGTGAACAAATGAGGCGTTGGCTTCCTTTATTTATACAAACTGGCAGGTGAAAAGGTGTATCTTCGTTGGGCAAGGCCAACTTGTCTTCTGAGTGGTTAAAACCACTTTAAATTGCCTAGGGGGAAACTTCTCAATTTGCATAATATGTTTAGGGTTTGACCAATCTGCAAAAGGGGATTTGGTCAATTACAATGTCTGAAATGATCAATCCACAAAATGGGATTGATCTAATAAATAATAAATCAATAATATATAGAATACTCTTTGCAATTACAATATTTCAACACTCCCCTTAACAAGAAGGGTATTCTACAACATTATCAGGAGAGAGAGAGGACAGCAACATCAAAAGCATCTAGAACACTAACTGGGATATCTATAAATCATCGGAAGTTTTTCTCATCATTCACAGTAGGGAGTTGGAATGGCATCATCATCATCTGCATCAACATGGATTAGTATAACACTGATACATCATCATCAATAACAGCACAAGGTTGATACAACATCAACAACAGCAATATCACAGCAGAAAGGTTGGAGCATCATCAACAACAATAGCATCACAGCAGGAACGTTGGAGCATCATCAACATCAGCACTAGGCTGGAAATCTTTAGCACGAAGCTAGCATCTCATCAACATCAACACGAGGCTGGAAATCTTCAGCACAAGGCTGGCATCACAACAACATCAGCACAAAGCTGAAAATCTTCAACACTAGGCTGGAAATCTTCAACACGAAGCTAGCATCTCATCCACATCAACACGAGGCTGGCATCACAACAACATCAGCACGAAGTTGGAAATCTTCAGCACTAGGTTGGCATCACAACAACATCAACATGAAGCTGGAAATCTTCAGCACTAGGTTGGCATCACAACAACATCAGCACGAAGCTGAAAATCTTCAGCACTAGGCTAGCATCACAACAACAACAACACGAAGCTGGAAATCTTCAACACTAGGCTGGAATCAACACTACTCCCCCTTTCGAGGGAGGTCCTTTTGAACTAAACCAAACTTATCTCAAAAGTGCTCAAACTTTACACGAGATAGAGGCTTGGTCAACACATCAACAACCTATTCATTTGTGCTAACATACTGGAGTTTTATGGCTCTTCTCTGCACCATATCACGAATGTAATGATATCGGATCTCTATGTGTTTTGACTTGTCATGGAACACATGGTTCTCTGTCATCTTTATGCAACTCTGGTTATCACATAGGATCGTGATTGTTTCCATCTCCAGATCGAATAGACATGTCAACAAATTCTGAAGTCATATGGCTTCACAACTAGCGGAACATGCAGCAACGTATTCTGCTTCTGTCGTGCTGAGAGAAATGCTTGATTGCTTCCTACTCTGCCATGAGATCATGGCTGACTCAAACTAAAACAACATCCTGAAGTGCTCTTTCTGTCAGAGACACTTCCAACCCAATATGAATCGATATAACCACTCAATCTGAAGTCATGATCTCCATTATAACTGATACCACAATCTAATGTACCCATAAGGTAACTCATCACATGTTTTGCAGCAACCAGGTGAACACGTCTGGGCTCTACCAGAAATTGACTCAAGGTGTTCACAGCAAAACATATATCTAGCCTAATGTTTGTCAGATACATCAACGATCCAATGATCTGTTTGTACAACGTAGCATCAATCAATACTGACGAAGTGTCAACCAGGAGCTTCAACTTTGTTTCTATGGGTGTATTCATGGATTTGCACTCCAACATATCAAATCTCTTCAGTATTTCAACTTCATACTTCCCTTGGTTAAGGAAGATCTTCTCTAGGCTCCGCCAGACCTCAAGACCTAAGAAATAGTGCATTAGGCCAAGGTTTTTCATCTCAAATTCTGCAGCGAGCTTCTTCTTACAATCAGTGATGAGCTTTTCTTCTCTAGTTAAGAATAATTCATCCACATAAGCAGCAATATAACAGGCTCATCATTCATAACCTTGAAGTAAAGGTTAGAATCAGCTTTACTCTTGGTAAAGCCCAAGCTCGACAGAAAATTGTCAATCCTTCCATACCAAGCTCTAGGAGCTTGCTTCAATCCGTACAGAGTCTTCTTCAACTTGCAGACATGAGTCTTCGTGTCTTCAACTTCAAACCCTTGAGGTTGTTTTATATACACTTCTTCAATGACACCATTCAAGAAAGTTGTTTTCACGTCCATTTGGTGTAACTTCCACTTCATCTTAGCTGCAAGAGCTATGATTGTTCTGATTGAAGTGTATCTTGCTACAGGGGAAAACGTCTCTTCATAATCAATGCCTTCATTTTGAGAAAAGCCACAAGCAACAAACCTTGCTTTATATTTCTCAATACTTCCATCAACAGCATGTTTTATTTTGAAAATCCATTTGGAAGATACCACATCCTTGCTCTTCGGTCTGGGAACTATTTCTCATACATCATTCTTTATAATGGATTGGTATTCTGATGTCATGGCATCTTCCCATTCTTTCTTCTGAATAGCTTCTTCAAAGCAAGTAGGCTCCTTCTATAAGAGATCACACATCAAAGCCATATAACTAGAGAATGGTTTGGGTTTCTTCACTTTTCTCGTGATTCCTTCGGGGGCACCATACTTTTCTCCATCTTGAATAAGTTTCATTTCTCAGTTTGGCTTTCTCTTGTGGGGGATCGTCATGTGGGAGGTTCTTGAGATTCTATTATGTCATGATCTTCTAGAATTTCCTCTTCATGGGAAGTTATGACTTCCCTCATTGGTTCTGCAACTCTGGGAGCCGCAGGTTCTTTTTCATATACTTCTTCAAGATGGCATTTTCTTGACTTCTTTAGTATTGCATCTTCATCAAAGGTTACATCCATGTTGATCTCAATATGATGGTAACCTGGTATATAAGCTTTAAAGTCCTTGGAGACCTCACAATATCCAACAAATATTCCCTTCTTTCCTGAAGGGTCCAGCTTGGTTCTCTTCTCTTTCAGAATATGTACAAATACTAGACAGCCAAATATTTTGAGATTGCTTACTTCTAGCTTATTTCCGAAGAACATCTCTTCAAGGGTCTTGAACCAAGTGCACTATGGGACAATCTGTTTTGTACATATATTGTTGTTTTTGCTACTTCTGCCCATAAGTGCATTGGAAGATCTTGATCATGGATCATAGTCTTTATTGCTTCCATTATAGTTATGTTATTTTTTTCTGCTACACCATTTTGTTAAGGATTGTAGGGAGTGGTGAACTCCCTCTTGATTTCGGCATCTTTATAAAAGTTTGCAAACTCTTTTGAGGTGTATTCTCCTCCATTATCTGACCTGAGTATCTTGATCTTTCTTTCAGAGAGATTCTCTATCAAGGCTTTGAATTCCTTGAATTTACTGAACACTTCGTCTTTTGATTTCAAAAAGTAAACCCAAGTTTTGTGAAAATAGTCATCAATAAAAGACACATAGTATACATACCCACTAATAGAGGTTGATGGCATTGGGCCACATACATCCGAGTGAATGAGTTCTATGACTCCTTCTGCTTTATTGTCTCTCTTCGAGAAAGGGTTCTTGATGTTCTTTCCTTGTGCACATCCATTGCACAGAGCTTCATGGTCAACCTTGAATTCTGATAGACCTGTGACTACCTTGCTTACATATGGTAATGTCTTGTAGTTGATGTGGGCTAATCTTCTATGCCAAAGTTCACATGGATTCTCAATGGAGTGGGTCAAGGTTGCTTCTGAGTGACCCTTTAGCTTCTACAAGCCACCTTTTCCAATAACAATTGTTTCTTCCATGGTTTTTCCTTTGGGCCACATAAGAACTTCTCCATCTATGAAGGCAACTCTAAAGCTTTCTTCTCTAAAGCTGAGATAGAAAGTAAGTTATTTTTCAAACCTAGTTCATATAGCACATCCTTCATCTTCATTGGGGTCCTTGAATCAAGTTTGTAATTTGATTCTCCTACTCCTTTGATAGGGTATTGATAATCATCTCCAAGTGTAACTTTCTGGGGAAACTTATTTTCTGTAAGGAAAGAGAGAATGTCTCTTTGACCGGTCATGTGTTTGGAAGCACCACTATCTATGAGCCAAATATCCTCACCAGGGGACACTGATCCTAAGAGGGCAGAGATTAAGACATAGTCTTCAATTTGTTCTTTTATCATCTTTGTGGGTGGCTCTTCATCTTCAATTGTATGGGCATGGTGTCTCTTGTTTCTCTTCTTGTATTCTTTTCGTCTAGCTGGACAATTCTTAGCAATATGTCCCATCTTGTCAGAATGGTAACATTGGTAGGATGAGAAAAAAAATTCTCTTCTTTGACCTTTCTGATACTTTTGGAATCTCCTTGGAGAGTGAGATTCTTTATGTATGAATTTGTTTTGGGGGTGAGACTCCTTATGAGTTTCTTTCTGGAAATAAGACCTCTTTCTTCCTCCTTTAGTATGAGTAGTTGGGGATTGATCTTCATCTCTTGATAGTAATGTTTCTCGGTTAGCTACTCTTGCTTCTTCTTTGGTACATTTTTCCCAAAGACTATCAAAGTGTAGTTTCTCCTTTCAGCACAAATGTTTGGATGAATGCATCCCAAGGTCTTATTGAGACCATTAAGGGTTGTCATTATAAGTTCATCTTCATCTATAGTATCTTCAATTGCTTCTAGTTGTTCTTTGAATTGTGATATTAAGGAGAAATATTCTTGGGTGTTTCTCCTTTCGCATCCTTGTACTTTTGAGTTGAGTTCTTAAGATTCATCTTACGATTAATGTTCTTTCCTTCATATAATTTGGTTAGGGCATTAAACATTTCATTTGGAGTCTTCTTGGAAACCCTTGAGGGAATCAAAATGATCTTTAAGCAAATCTGGCTGATTCTTTGAAGTCATAGTTGTGCTGGTGCTTTGCTTTGTTTGCAGCATTGGCGGGTTCTGGTACCTCTTCTTTAATGAATCTTGTTAAGTCATTCTCTTCAAGAATGAGTGTAATCTTATACTGACACAAAGTTTTCCACACCTTCTAGCTTGTCAACAAGCTTAGTGCTTCTGAGACATCTTTACACGGAGCTAGGAAAATGACCAAAAATTGAAAATACTCAAATTTAATTTTGAACTTACCAATTAAGCTTGGGTGAGGCAAGTAGCTTGGTGCAGTTGGATCTCAAAAAATCCAAATTTTACCCATTCAAACTTGACCCGGTAGTGCGGACTAGTGCTTCTAGTATGCGATTGAAAATAGGGTTTCACTTTTCAGAAGTTCTATCCACTGAAAGGTGTGTTGAAGGTGTCAATGAATTCCCTAGGCTAGGGCGCACTTTTCTAGATGATTTTGGGTTGAAATTCCTCTTTAATAAAAAGCCCTAATTTTCTTATGCGACAACAATGGCGTTTATTTATCCGTTGAAGATGTTATCTTGACAGCTCGATACCATGTTTTATCCAGTGAAAGATGTTATCTTCAGCTTAGCTCTGATACCATGTTAAGGTTTAAGTTATTATTAGGTTTCTTTTCAATTTACTAGATAACCATGGCATAGATAGGATCACTGAGAGAAACACAATCACAAGATACACAACATTATCCTGGGAAACCCTCATGGGGAAGAAACCCAGTAAAAACTTCCTTAATATAGATAGTCAATACGATGAGACAATAAACCAACACTAGAGAATATCCTCTACTGAGCAATGCGCCTCTCTCTCTTCCTTCTTCTCCAACTACAGCTACCAAACTTTCGCCCTGGATGATCGAATGAGTGAGTGAACAAATGAGGCGTTGGCTTCCTTTATTTATACAAACTAGCAAGTGTTGAAAAGGTGTCTCTTCGCCAGGCAAGGCCGAATTGTCTTCTGAGTGGTTAAAACCACTTTAAATTGCCTGGGGGGCGACTTCTCAAATTGCATAATATGTTTAGGGTTTGACCAATCCGCAAAAGGGGATTTGGTCAAATACAATACCCGACATGATCAATCCACAAAAGGGGATTGATCTAATAAATAATAAATCAATAATAAATAGAATACTCTTTGCAATTACAATATTTCAGAAGACCAAGACACCAAGATAGGCATTATCTAATTGTTCTATGTTTTGGTCATTTTCCCCAAAATTCGATGACATAAATCTACACAAAATCACAATTTTTTGTTGTTTAAATTGCATTTTTGAATCTAGAAATGGATTCAGTGTGCTGAAAATCTCCAGAGACACTTGGATTATACAGAATTAACCACTCAAATCTGTTGATCCAACAAATTCTCACCGAATCTTCGAAAAAATTAAAGAGAAGATTATCACTGGAAAAAAAAAGTAAAAACATTACTACGGCCACCAAAATATTTAATATTATAATCAAACAACTCCTTTCTCTAAGAACTTGGCAACCCCAAATAAAATCAATCAAATAGTTTACATATTAGGTAATGTTGCCATGATTTGAAAAACATAATGTGGGATTCAACCTTATTGGATTCCCTTTAAAGATATATGTTTCTTTATTTTACAAACTTACGTAGCCAAGACCAAACATGGAAGTCAAATACTCTTAACCTTCAATGAATCAACGAAGAAGGGCAAGGCATGCATTGAATCCTCATATGTTTATAGATACTTCTACGCCCCTAAGTCTCATAGGACAATTTACAAAATCTTCATATTTTTTTGGAAAGGTGGGTGAAGGTATCTTTTTATTTTTTAATTTAGTTATTAATTAGTATTAAGGTAATTATTATCGGTTGTAACTTGTTATATATAAATACATATTAACTCATCATTGTTATTTATTGGTGGTTCGTAAGGAGGTAGACTTCTTATCTTACCAGATATTTTTGAGTCTTGGACCATTAATCTACTTCCTTATGTTTGAGGAAGATGAACTCTTAGCCAATCCGAATCAGTTTTAGGTCTTACCCTAAGACTAAAAGGTGGTTTCAGCGTATCCACAAGGTCATAATCGCTCGTGATCATTGCTAAAGCACCTTTGGAGAGGTCATGTACTTTTTAATACCATTTAATCTTAATCTCTCATAAATGAAATCGAATACTACACTAATTGCAATTCCTGGAAGTGATGGAGAGGTCATGTACTTTTTAATACCATTTAACCTTGATCTCTCATACATGAAATTGAATACTACACTAATTGCAATTCCTGCAAGGGACATGTTGGCCCGTTGTGATAAGGGTAGAAGGGTAGACACCCCCTTGATAAAGGTCCACTCCGGTGTGCCTCGAAACATCTTGACCCTTGCTAAGTCATAAGTTTCATGTTAAGCGTTGACTTGCCAGTTGTTGACACTAACCTAGAGGTTATAGTGGTAGCCAACCGGATTTGAACCTAGGCCTTGCCCAAATAATCACAACCAATTACCAATTTCTTTAGATCTTAAAAAAAAAGCAAATTTAACTTATTACTTACAAAAAACAAAAACAAACAACAACAAATATAAAAAACCAAAAACAAAAACACATCTCTATTAAAGTAGCAAATGTTATATGATAAAATTTAGGGTAAGTTCATTTCAAGGGGAAGCCCCAAGAATGAGGTGCGCATGGCTGATTATTCCATCTTTTTGTCGTACATCATGAATGGTTGTACTCGTAATTGGCGTTGTTAAATCATCTTTGCTTCGTGGACTTCGTCATCAATTCCAGTTGAAGATATCATATATATATAGTTGTGACATTCAGCCAACCCCGGAGTTGACTTCAACCACATAAAACATAATATATGCTGAATAGAAAAAGAGTCCATAATGAAGGGGGACCTACATTGTGGTACATGTTAGAGTGAAACAGGCAAATGATAGAAAATGGAACATAAATTTTGGACCTCGTGATCATTGAAAAAGTCCAGAATCTTTATGCTCATACCACATTCAAAGCAAAGTTTTCTTTGTCTCTTCTCAACCACAGATGGAGGTCATAAGGGATGGATGCGTGAAGTTGTCAGTCTTAAGAGCATTCAAAATTGGAAGGTTCCTGGGTTTAGTGTGCTTTCATTTCAATTTTTGTCAGTTCACTCTCCTAATTGAACTGGGTCAATTTGTTAAAAAGTTGAATGAAAGTTGCATCTGGCTTGCTCAAACAGTTCATTCACAAAATTCGGGCACATAAAAAAAGCCCGCCTTGCATAAGTATCCCAGCAGCCCCTCCAGAAAATGATGCATAATTCAAACCAACTTTTGATACTAAATACACAGCAAGTATATATCAACACAGAAGAAGAGAGTTTATGATCATCTGCAAATCTTGAGATACCCAATAAATGAAGTCTGCATTGCAAAAGTATGCCCAACAGTCCAAAACAAAAAACAAAGACCCGTAATCTGTTTTAACTATAAAACTGCGACAATGCAACATTCCCAGAACCAGATACATGAATAGACAACAACAGATTCATGGATATATCTTACCAGCCAGAAGCATCAATAAACAAAATGGCAGATTGACAATTCTCTCTTAATCTTAAGAAATAAAACTTCAACATCCAAGCAAAGTCATAACACATTTACAAAATTATGCCACATTATCCATCCTTTATAAAAGGGTTTTCTAAACATAGCTTTCCTCCTATCTATGTAACTATCTCATAGGGATGCCTGTGTCAGCGAGGCATATTTCCAAATTTGCCGACAAAATCTGCAAGAAATGCGTATTTTCAGATCATTGAAAAACGAACATTCAACTTTGATATTCACTTTTTGAGATTAACACAGCATTTATGACTGAAAGATGCTTTACAAGTACGAACCACTGATGCTTTTCCAATAACTTTTATCTACCAACTAAAATGGAAAATCTACTTACCAAACCTTCCTCATAAGAAGAAACAATCTCTGGTCTAGCTCAAAATTGGCAATATTTCCAGGATCTCCCTTTAATAACATTAGAAGGCCTCCAAATGAAGCATATATCTCTCTGTATATAATAAACAAAACAATTTCCCACAGCTTAACGATCAAAGTCAAATATGAACAGTGGTGAACCGCATTATATAGAGCCAAATAACAGAAGGCTGAAGCTTTTTAAGATGTTAAACACAAGCCTGTCTCAAAAAATGGAATTTCACGGTAGATGGAGCAATTAGAAAATTTAACTAAAACCAGTTCTATAAAAAAATCAAGCAGACTGACTCGGTTTCATTTGTTTAAAATCCTAAATTTGAATTACATAGCAATGAATGTACTATATCTATTTCTCATGTGCATTAATCTGCTTCTTGCATTTACCAAGCTCCCATTCTTAGAATCAAATCCAATACAAGAACGTCATATCTACTAATGCATATATAAAAGTTAACCAGGTTATATACGTACACTTTTACATTGGTTCCAGAATTATCCTCGGAGATCTTGTAGAGTTTTCCATACATCACATATTCGTATTTGTCAGCAAGCGTTTTTCTGCCACTCTGCAACATCCAAAAATAAATGCAATCTTAATACAGTACTGATCAACTAGTAATTCTCAGTCAATCGAATCCTCCACTCAATTTATCAGGTTAAATTTTCTTCTTACCAATTGAAGCTGGTAGAGGCACCCATATTTGAATTTCAAACATACAAATTTACCCCTAGCATCCCACAATATTATCAAGATTGGTAGTCATCTGAGCTAATCCTCCGAATTTAGAATTGGGCGTTGCATACTTGGGTTTTGCCTTGTGGTTTCAAGTAGTATACTTGGTGTTATTCATAAATAGACAAATTCTTCAAATGATCACAAAAATAATCAGGAAGTAGGTCCTGATCCCCTAATTAATGGTGAGGGGAAAACTAGAACTTAAATAAGTCAACTTAGCCTACAAAGTGTTTAGTAGCAAACAATCAGCCCTTCTGTTTAATCCAGTTACTTCCAATCCCATCCACCACAAGTTATGTTTGAGAGAGCAAACAATCAGCCCTTGTGCAACAGTAGAAAATCCTTGATAATGTAAATTTAATAAAAAAATATTGTTCACCCCACTGTGCAATCATATATATCAATAATAACTCTTATACTCAGACAGAAGGTATATGGTGGTGTAATGACCATTTCTACTTGCAAAATTGATAAGAGAAAAGAACATAAATGGGAGTTTCATAAATAGCATCTCCTTTTTAAATGATTATGAAGTCCTCTCAAAGGCTAGTAGTTTTGGACAAACTATGTACAACAACTTTGCATGTTGCAAAGAAGACACATGGGATGTGGACAAGCCACAAGGGTCACTCTGACTCTAAGTTCCAATAACAGTGGTTCCCTGATAACACAGCAAACACCTGTAATTTGGTGAGGATATGATGTCAGAACTTTCACTACAGATTTTCTCAAATCAGGTCCCCATAGCGAAAGCAACTTCTGATTTCCTTAGCAAACAGAAATTTCAAGGCAAACACCTCCGTGAACTTTCACAACACTTAATCAGCATTTACCAGGGACTCAACTTATCACAATTTTGATAATCAACTTTCTTCCCAAAACCCTCAAAACCACACTCGGATGTAATGCTTTCCCTGTTGCACTATCCTTGATCAAGAATACAATATTGGAAAAGTCAAAGTCTAAGCTTTAATGACAGCAACAATCCTCTTTGGTGTCAAGGATGTGCCAGCAAGGATTCCACTGTGCAGTAACACCACTATCCTTCCCAACCACAGATTGTATCGGTTCTCCCTTTACAAAATTGCACCATTGAAACTTGCCTCTTCTCTGGCATCTTTGTTAGCTTCCTATTAAAGCTCTAATCAATGCAATAGGGCATAGGAGATGAACTTAATAAGAGACTGTGATATGGTACCTGCAGAAATCAGACACCCCAAGTAAAGATACCGTCTCTTGCTATTTTCCTTTACTATCAAATTATCAATCTGAAGAAAGATGGACACCTGCAACTTTACAACCTTCTAATATATCAGAAGGATTGTATGGGCTAGCAAAAGATAAATAAGCATAGAACACCTCACATAGACAAGACTCCCAAGTTGAAAATGAAAAATATATATTTATTCAGATTATTTATTAACATGTCAAAGTAGATTGCTTGACCTCATGTGGGTATTTGCTTGGCATTCTTCCCTAGGGCAATAGAGTTCTCTTGCTTGCTTGGTGGATGCCCTTCATTATGGACACATGGAGAGATCCACTTGCTTGGAGAGTGCCCTACTTAGGAGGAGGAGCATTGTGCAACTTGGAGGAGGGGATCAGGCCTTAGATAGCATGGGGTAGCTTGGATTCCTAGATGGGGGCTTGGAATTGGCTCAGGGATGCTTGGGCTGCGACAGTATTCTTGTTGGGGCAGCTGACCTAGTGGAGTACATAGCTTAGGAGGAGCGAAGGAGTCTGTGTGGGCTGGGATGGAGAGATGTGGACACACCTTGAGTAGCTACACCATCTTGGAGCTCGTATTGTGTACGACATCACCATGGAGCACAACATGTGTACCCTTGGAGTGGAGCGCTTCACTTGTGTACAGGCGGCCTACATGAGCTTATTGTAGATTGCTTGTAAGGGCTTGGGACCACATTGTATCGTTGGCCTCCCTTACCTCCCATATATATAGATGAAGGAGAGAGTCCTCATTTATCATCATCATCATACTCTTCTCTTTGTACTTGTCTTCTTGGAGTGATTTGCTAGGGTTCATGAGAAAACCCTAGGAAAAGTCATACATGCGAGGATGCCTTTGTTGGAGATTATTCTTATGACTAGGGTTTCAACTTGTGAAAAAGAAGACGTTGGAGAAGAACATCATATAACTTGTGTTGTTCATTCTTATTCACTCTTGTGTAGAGATGTGACCTAGAAGACGAGTGCACTAGCCTTCTCTCTCTCTTGGTCTTCATTTGTATTTGATCTTTCTCTCTCTTGGAGTTGCTAGGGTCTCATGGTTTTTTATCCGAATTGGATCATCATATAATTTTTCATCTATCTTGGTACTTTATGGGTGGAAAAAATTGGAGGAGCTTGCAGGTCCATATTAGTGGCAAGTCTTAGTTTGGAAAATTGGGGTCTAGAACCTCCAGGGCCATTTTGAGGCATTAAACAACATTTTATTTAGGTTACAGTGTCTAAAACTTATGCCCATACACTTGTTATTGATCTGCACAAGACCTTTCCAACAGTGCAAAAATCACCTCAATCGAAGCTCATATGCAAAAGTTATGCCTCCTGCAAGTTGACTTACCTTGTTGAACCATGGTACGAGTCAATGCCACGTCAACCCCCATTACTCACACATATGGGGCTAGCCAGATGTGGACTTTCAAGAAGATTCTAGAATGTCCAAACCTTATCACTAATTGAGGGTTGAGGATGCAAAAACCCTAACCCTAGACGGCTATCAAGCTATGTTAAATATCGAGCCACTAGAAAGAGAAATGGATCCATTCTTTAGCATATTTGTTCCATAGTTGAGCAGAGCATCTAGGATTGGTATTTTGAGAGCATAACAAAGGAGGAAAAGATTTTGTAGTAGGAATATAGGCCACAGTGTCAAAGGAAACTCCACATTGAGTGCTTCTTTCTTTGAATTTGCATTTACATAACTGAAGAAAAAAGAGTACAGCATAGGCCTCACCTTCTACCTAGGTTCTCCCTTATTGGGTTTCCCAGGATATATATTGTGTTCATTTGCATGTGGATGGTGTGTTCTTTTGCACATTTCTTTCATCTTCATATTTCAATTATTTCATAAATTTAAGCAAAGCTAGTAATCCATGAAATGAACTACACATCAGTGCAAGGATCCAAGCAACCATTGTAGCCATGGAAATATCAATGGTCACACTGAAGAAAAGTGTTGGAAACTACATCCAGAGCTGAACCCTAAGAACCATAAGAAGGATGCCAAGAAGAACCTTTTAGCCATGAATTCAAGCAATCAGGTAGAGAGCAGCTCAAATGTGGATGAGAAGATTGCTTGCACTTCAGTGCAGAAGGAGGTGAATCAGAGTAGCTTTCATCACAAGGAAGAGAAAGAGACGACAAAACTCTTCCATATCAAGATCCAGGTCAAGAAGACCAAGGTAGACACCCTATTCAATTCTAGTTCAAAGGACAATCTCATACCAGCTAATCTAGTCAGCAAGCTTGGGTTGAATGTTCATGATTATCCAAGCCCATACCCATTGGGGTGGATGAACAAGGATGCAAAAATTAAGGACACAAAACAATGTAAGATCAAACTTGTTGTAAGTGCAGATGTTATTGATGAAGTGGAGTTAGATGTAGTACCCCTTGATGTATGTGGTGTAGTGTTTGGAAGCCCCTATATGTATATGAGGAATGCAATCAAAGAAAAAGAGACCTGGAAAACCACCTTCAAGACAAGGAAAGGTTTGCGTGAATGGTTGGTCAAGCCATTTCGTTTATGCAATGCACTAGTTACGTTTATGAGATTGATGAATGATGTATTATGCCAATATTTAGATTCATTTGTTATAGTGTATTTGGATGATACATTGGTTTATAGCTCTACCTGGGAGGAGCACATCTCACATCTCATGCAGGTATTAGAGTCTCTGAAAAAACACCAGTTGTTGGCTAACCTCAAGAAATGTGAGTTTGCTCAACAGTCATTGGTATATTTGAGGGTATGTGATTGATGGAGAGGAGCATAAGATAGATCCCGCAAAGATAATGGGCAGTTTCTACTAATGTCACTAAAGTTAGGAGCTATGTTACCAGGATCCGGATACAGATTACGGATTCGAATTCGGATACGGATCCGTTAGATTTTTGAAAAGCCAGGATCCGGATACGGTGAGGATACGTAAAGTACAAAAATATAATAATATTTTTTTAATTTAAAAAATATATATTCGAGGTAAAGTCTACAAAGGTATACACACCCTAACCCCCTTTTAACTTGTGACCTCTTAAGAGGAAACACATGTTCTTCACTATTAGACCCACTTAAGCTGTATATAATTAAGTGATAAAGTACCAAGTAATAAAAATAATAATTAAGCAATAATATAAATATAAAAGATTACTAAGTAATAAAATAATAATTATAAGTAATAATATAAATATAAGGGGTGTACCAAGTTACCAACTAATAATATAGTTGGTACTTAAATATTACTCCCCTTATATTATGCAAAATTTATTTACTTCATAGTACCCTAGTTGGTAATAATTACTTTATATGTATCTATATTATTACTTAATTATAAAATTAATTAATTATTACATCTACATCATAGTTTATATTATTATAAACATTACACCTATTATGATTATAAATTTATGTTAATATAAACTTTACATTTATTATAATTTATGATTATAAATTTATGTTAATATAAACTTTACATTTATTATAATTTACAAATTTATGTTAATATAAACTTTACATTTATTATAATTTACAAATTTATTTCATAACTATTGGCATATTTTTAAAAGTTTAATTTAATAATATATTAAAAAAAACATATTATTAAAAGTTTGATTTAATAATATATTTAAAAAAAAGGAGAAGATTATTTCATAAATATTGGCATATTTTTAAAAGTTTAATTTAATAAAATACTAAAAAGGGCATATTATAACTAGTTGGCTACTAAAGGCATATTAAAAAGGGCATGTGTCGGAAACTCTAATCGAAAACTCCAAGATGCCAAAAAGTCGGATCCACCTCCAAAACCACAAGTTACACTGGGTGAAACGCCTCCAATCCACGACTACGTTTCCTGATTTTCTCGAATCATCTCCCTGGTGAATCCTACACAGATCCAGGCAGATCCGGATCCAGATCTGGATTGAATCTGGGGATCCACGTTTCCTTCATCTACCCCCCGTGGATCCGGATCTAGATCGGATCCGGGGATCTGCGTTTCCTTAATCTGCCCCCCGCAGATCCGGTAACATAGGTTAGGAGCTTTGTTGGGGCAACATAATACCTACAAATTTTCATAGCATCATTTTCAACGGTAGTTGCACCACTCCATGCCATAATGAGTGATAAGACGTTCCAGTGGGGAAAGAATCAACAAAAATCTTTCGATGAGCTAAACAAAAAGATTAGTCAAGCACCAGTTCTTGCATAGACTAACTTGCAGAAGCCCTTCGAAGTGGAGAAAGATGCAAAGGGGTATGCTATGGGAGGATTTTTTATGTAAGGAGAGTTTCATGGGGGAGTTTTAAACTACCCTACATATGATAAGAAACTCTATGCCCTAGGTCTAGGTATTAAGAAGTGGAAGCACTATCTGATAGGCAAGGAAACCATTATACACATTGATCACCAACCGCTACAGTATTTGTAAGCCCAAAGTAAGCTACAACAAACTAGACATTATAAGTGGATGGGGTTTTTGCAACAATTTCATCTAGTCATCAAGTATAAGTATAAGATGTAGCTGAATATATTAGAGAATGCATGCTATGTTGTACCAGCAAGCCTAGTAATAGGAAGCAAGGTCTATACCATCCCTTACTTGTACCCACTCGACCCTAGGAAAGCGTTTCCATGGATTTTGTGGGCAGTTTGCCAGCAACTAGGAAGGGACATGACTATATTTTTGTGGTAATTGATAGGTTCAATAAGATGTGCATTCTTACACCTTGTAAAAAGACCACCAGAGGACAAAACATGTTCATTGAACAGGTCTAGGTGCACTTTGGGATAACAAGGAGCATCATCTCAAACAGGGATACCAGATTTTTCAATGCCTTTTGGACTACGCTTTGAGAGAAGATGGACACGAAGTTGAAGAGATCTACAACAAAGCATCTGAAAACCTGGGATGAAAATACGATCTACATTCAACACTCTTATAATAAAGCAGTCCATGTGCATAATTCTATCAGTAAGTCCCCTTTTGAAACTTGTTTTGGATATTTTCCACCTTCTCCCTTGAATGTTGTTTATGGACATCAAGGAGGAGTAAGGGAAGACATCATAGGAGAAGCATTGAAAGTAAAGAAATTTGTTGAAAAGATTAGACATATCCATTTGCAAGTACATGAGACGTTGAAAAAGTCATAGGAAAAGTATATGGTCAGACATGATCAACACGGAATCGAGAAGTCATTCAAAATGGGAGACAGAATTGGTTACAAGGTTGTGGTATGAAGATTAAGGCTCTGCAGTATGGCCCTTTTGAGGTATTGGAGAAGGTGGGAGATAATGCCTACAGACTCGGTCTACCCCCATACATGATCCGAAATCGGATCCAGAAGCCTGATAGGGCTTGAAAAATGCTCAAAAATGAAAGTGCTCGGAATGCGACAAAACCTGTGCCATTGCGTCTGTCTCGTCTTCCTGATTCCGGCAGTATATTTACTTCGTCAAACGGAGTCCGTATGAAGAAGATATTGCGTTCTGTCCGAAAAGTCAAACAGGCAAAAAAGGGGATGACTGTACAGTCCGTACAGTCCACGTGGCACGTCCGTACAGCTGACGTGGCAGTGTCGTACAACTGACGTGGCGGCTCCAGAAGGCGACACGTGGCAGACCGTACGGAGGACACGTGGCAGACCGTACGGAGGACACGTGGCAGACCGTACGGAGGACACGTGGCATCACCAGGACGCGACACGTGTCATGCGGATTTGGCACTTTTGGTGTACGATCGAACCAGTACTGAGGTGACACGTGTCACCATTGACAGGGTGACACGTGGCAGGATGACGTCATCAGATGACGTGGCGAGCTGACAAGGCGTACGGTCGAGCTAACGCAACAGGACAAGTGGCAGTACGGCAGAGACGACGTGGCGGCAGACGTGGGCGAATCACGTGTTGACACGTGGCATGTTCCGATTGGTTTTTAAAGCGCCACGTGGCCCAGTCATGGGCTGCCACGTGGCGCTGCATTATTGGTTCGTTGGTTATTGTTACAAAACTTGTTTTGGCGTCGCCGGGGGTCGAACTCGGGACCTCTCGGACGGCAACGGACTATGGTAACCGGGCTAGCCAGGGCGCCGGCGGGTATTACTTGTTATACAAACGGCGAGAAATGTTTTTGAAATTGGTTTAAGGTTTGGCCGGCGGCAAAAAGGGTCGGGGCTTAGCCCC
>SNQJ01S0006264.1:103029-117942 GCA_010110895.2 Picea sitchensis | reverse complement strand
CAACTGGAGTGCATTTGATAAAATACACACCAAGAAGCGCAACAGGTTACAAATTTTCAAATTAAATTTTTAATTCATTATAAATTATAATTATAATTATAATATTATTATTAATTTATAATTTATGGCCCTCATACAAGTTGGAATCCCAACGCCTCAATGACATGGTATATGTCAACTACAATATTCGATTGTTGGTGAGGCAGATTTAGAAAACCCCTGATGTGGACGCCATTTCGTTGGATGGGATTGACACCAGTGTTGAATGAAGGGTTGAGTCCGAGAGGCCTATCTTGAAATCGATCCCTGATTGGATACAGCAGGAGGTAGAGGGGGTAGTAGCAGAGGAGGCGGAGGGGGATGTTACAGAGCAGAGTCCGCCACCATCTTCACGGACTCGAACAAAGGGAGTTGTACTTGGCAGTAGCACAAGTAGAGGACACCAAAGTCTAGCTCCTGCTTCTTCTACAAGATGTCAAAGTCAAGTGCCAACCTCAGGGGCTTCTTCCTCTAGAGGAAAAGCTATCACCTTTTCCCGTAAAAGGGGTAGAGCAAATCATTAGACTTTATTTGATTTCATTGTAGATGACTCATGATGATGAGATACATTTGTCACTTATTATATTTTTTGATGATATTTTGAGGCTTTAGACTCCGGACATGATTCAGTGTTGGTCTGTAGACTATGATGTATTCGAGTTTACTAGACATCTTATACATCTTATATATGAGTTCTCTTTTCATATTTATGTGGAAATGCATTTATTTGATGTTGTTGATGCTTTAGATATTTAAAATACTAAAAATACCAAAAATACAGATTGCAGGAACTGCAGCTGCAGCTGCTCCCCAGACTGGCGCACTACTGTATTTCTGCAGTTTGGAGATATCTGTCTCAAATGAGAACTAGCGTCCTATATTTATACTTCTTTTACCAGGCTATCTGGGCCGACTTCTCTTTCTGGGTGCTAAAGACTTAATATAAAAATATTTTCTTTAGCCGACTTCTCTTCTAGGGTTATGTCCAAGTCTTTTAGGGTTTCTCTTGCTTCCTAGAATATTCTAATCTCATCAAAGGTCACAAGTGGAGGACAATACATCCCGCAGCTACCATAATATCAACACTCCCTCCTAGCTAGGGAGGTATAACAGGTAATGGTCTTGAGCACAAACAAACCATTCAACCGATAGCATCATTATAGCCACGCAGGCTATCTCATGATCAAATCATGAGCACCGTCATCATTATCCAACTGGATAATCTCCATGACAATTAGTATAATTTCATCTGATAGAACACAACTGGATTATCCATAGTAGTACACAACTATTATCCAATGGTACACAACCACACCAAGTAGTACACGGCTACTTAATCAATGACACAGTCACAACCAGTGGAACACATCCACCACAGTAGCATACATCTATTGTCCAGAGACAAACAGTCTCCATAGCAATCAGATCATTTGATATCAACCTGTACAGAAACAATATCATGATATAAACTGAGTCATCTGGGCCAGTCTTCCACTCACATCTATGAGATCTGGAAAATGCATCTGCCCTCATACAGTAAAAGCATTAACCATGGGCTATCTGGACTATTCTTCCCAAGCATGGAAGAATAACTGTCCCTGATTTTTTAGCCTGGACCATTCACCTAACTGGGCCATTCCTCCAACACTAAACATAGTGCAACCTGGATAGAATGAGTCTGCCTTAGGGAATGTCTGTCCCTGATTGTTGAACCTAGACCATTCACCTAATTGGGCCATTCCTCCAACACTAAGCATAGTGCAACCTGGAGAGAATGAGTTTTCCCTAAGGAATGATTGTTCGGACCATTTCCTAAGGAAATGACTGTCTTGCACCAACCTCCAAAACGAACCATTCTTTGAAACTGCTCACAACTGTGAACTTCGAAAGAATGACTGCCCAACGAGGCGGACCATTCTACTTGACCACTATTAAGAGTGACTTCCAAGAAGAATGATTGTCCTAGACCATTCCCCCACACTGGACACAAGGGGAATCGTTGTCTATGGTACATCAGCAATCTATCAGACCATTTTCATTACGAAAATCACTGTCCGATCTGGACCATTTTCCAAACTGGAAAAGGCATGTCCATCAAAAATCTCAAACCACTTTCCGAACTGGAAAGGAACTGCCCATCCTGGACCATTTTCCAAACTAGAAAATGATTGTCTATAAATCAATGATATATCAGTGCTCCCTCCCAACCTGGAGAGCCATCTCTTCCCTTTCAGCTAAGGGAGTTATCTCCACGATCCCCAACTTGTCTCGTAAGTATGCAAACTTTATCCTGGACAAAGGCTTTGTCAAAATATTTGTTGTCTACTCATCTGTGGGGATATATTGGAGTTTCACTTCTCCTTCCTGGACTTTATCTCGAATAAAGTAGTATTTGATCTCAATGTGTTTCGACCGTTCATGAAACATTGGGTGTTTGAATAACCTTTTACAGCTCTGATTGTCACAATATATTATGGTCGAATCTGGAACCTAATCAAATAATCCAGAAATCAGCTTTCTCATCCATACTTCTTCTGTACATGCCTCACATGTTGCGATGTATTATGCTTCTGTTGTGCTGAGTGCGACAAACTTTTGTTTCCTGCTGCCCCAAGATATTATAGTGGAGCCCAAGCTGAAACACCTCCCTGAAGTACTCCTTATGTCTTCTGCACTTCCTGCCCAATCCTAATCTATGAATCCATGAAGTTGTATATCACTGGATGCGGTATATCTTAAACCATAGTTTAGTGTCCCACGAATATATCTTAGAACATGCTTTGCAGCTATCCAATGCTCATGTCTGGGTTCCACTTGAAACTGGCTTAGTGTGTTTACAGCAAAGCAAATATCTAGTCGAGTATTCACTAAATACATCAATGACCCAATCAATTGTCAATATACGGACGGATCTACTGGATCAGAATCTGAGTCTCTTACTTTCCTTATATCTATGGTCATAGGAGTGTCCATGGATTTGCAATCCATCATTCCAAACTTCTGAAGAATCTTCACTGCACACTTTCCTTGTCCAAGAAATACTTCACTACGCTTTTGCCATACTTCTAGTCCCAAGTAATAATGCATGAGACCAAGATCTTTCATATCGAACTTAGAAGCTAGTTCCTTCTTACACTGGATGATGAGATACTCTTCACTTGTCAAGAATAAATCGTCGACATATAGCAGTAGAATCACAGGTGCATTGTTCACAACTTTGTAGTAAAGATTTGGATCTGCATGACTCTTGGAGAAACCAAGTCTTATTAAGTAGTTGTCTATTCTAGCATACCAAGCTCTTGGAGCTTGCTTGAGTCCATAGCTTTCTTTAGTCTGCAAACATGAGTGTCTCTAGAGTGAAATTCAAATCCTTGAGGTTGTTCAATGTATACTTCTTCTTCGATTGCTCCATTGAGGAAAGTTGTCTTTACATCCATCTAATGTAAACTCCATCCCATGGAAGCAGCAAGAGACATAATGGCTCTAATAGAAGTATATCTGGCAACAGGAGCAAATGTCTCGTCATAGTCTTCTTCCTCCTTCTAGGCGAACCCTCTAGCTACAAACCTTGCTTTGTATTTGTCCACGCTTTCGTCTGCTGCATTTTTGATCTTATAGACCCATTTTGAAGTTACTACTGATTTTTCTTTAGGTCTAGGCAGAATTTTCCATACATCATTTTTCATGATGGACTGGTGTTCTTCTGTCATTGCTTCTTTCCATTGTTTCTTCTAAGTTGCTTCTTCAAATGTGGTGGGTTCTTCATTTAGAAGCTTTGTCATACATGTTGCATAGTCGGAGAATCTCTTGGGATTTTTTCTTTTTCTGAAGGTGCCACTTGGGGCTTTGAGTCTTTCTGCTTCTTGTAGGGTAGCTTCAAGCCAAGCTGGACGTTTCTTGGTTTTGGGTACAGTGTCTGATTCAATAGTTTCACATGGTTGCATCGGATGATCAAGTTGTTCTATTTCTTCATTCTGACTTTCTGGAAGACATGTGTTTTCTTCATTAGACTCTTCATACTCTTCTTCTTCTATAGTTTCTTCTATGGATTTCTTGAAAGCCATCTTTTCATTGAAGGTTATGTCTCAACTGACTTCAACCTTATGTTGTTCCGGGATATAGATTTTGTAGGCCTTGGATGATTCACTGTATCCCATGAATATGCCCTTCTTTCCTAAGGGTTCTAATTTCTTCCTTTTATCCTTGGGGATGTGAATGTAAACAGGGCATCCAAAGATTCTTAAGTGTTCCACATTAGGTTTCTTTCCTAAGAAGGCTTCTTCTGGAGTCATATCCTTCAATATGCAGTGGGGACTTCTGTTCTGAACATATATTGATGTCATGGTTGCTTCTCCCCACAAATACATAGATAAACTTTGATCGTTCATTAGTGCCTTCACAGTTTCTTCAATAGATTTGTTCTTCCTTTCTGCTACACCATTTTGTTGAGAATTATGAGGAATAGTTAGCTCCCTCCTAACCCCTGTCGATTTGCAAAAGGCAACAAATTCCTTGGATGTGTATTCTCCTCCATTATCTGTTCTCAAGGTCTTGATTTTCTTGTTTGTGAGGTTCTCTATCTCTGCTTTGAATTCTTGAAACTTGCTGAAAACTTCGTCCTTGGTCTTCAAGAGATATAACCAAGTCTTTCTTGAGTAATCATCAATGAAGATTTCATAGTAAAGAGAACCTCCTAGAGATTTGACTGGCATCGGACCGCAAACATCTAAATGTATTAGATCTAGGATTTCCTTAGATCTATTATTGTTGCTTAAGAATGGTTTCTTAACATTCTTACCAAGAGCACATCCTTTGCAAATTCCTTCATGTGTAGATTGTAGTTCTGGTATTCCCTCAACCATCTTTTTGAGGAAAGGTAATGCTTGATAGTTGATATGAGCATACCTTCTATGCCAAAGTTCATTGGGATTGACTTCATCATGTACAAGAGCTTCATCATTTCTTTCTAGTAGTCTGTACAACCTTCCTTCACAGGTTCCAATAACTCTAGCATTCTCTATGTTGAGGTCTCTAGACCAAGATAATACTTTTCCATCTACAAAGGCTATTCTATTTCCTTTGTCTTCTAGGCAAGATATGGATACAAGATTCTTTTCTAAACCAAGTACATATAAGACATTGCTCAAATGAACATTGTTACATGTTCTCAATTTGACGGAGGCTTGACTAATTCCTTCGACAATATAGGTGTTTTTATCTCCAAGTTCTACCTTGTAGGATGTCTTCTTTTCATTTAGATTAGAGAGTCTGGCCTGGTCTCCTGTCATATGCCTGGAAGCTCCACTGTCAATTATCCACATGTCGTCTTCAAGAGTTCTTGTGAGCATTGAATAGTGTAGATGATCTGTCTTTTCATTCATGATTTCTGTTGACTGATAACTAGTCAAGCTTTGACGCAAAATCTCAACCTTGATGTTTTTGCCTTCTGAGAGTGCCAAGAGGTGAACTGGACTAAGGCGCACTAGAACATCTTCTCCTTGAGTAAGGTATTCCATCATAAGGTGCTAGGCGAGAGTTTTAGAGTTTCTGCAACTGCACCTGCTAGTAACCCTAGTGACAGTGCTTCAGTAACTGCACCTTCTAGAAACCCTAGCGGCAGTTCTTCAACAAGCTTGATAACCTTATGGCTTAGCTTCCTTCCAGTGGTTAGACTGAATGAAGGCGACGTGGGCCCATAACCTGTTAGAAAAGTGGGTGTGCTCGTTTAACCATAGACAATATAGCAATATTGTTACCCAACCATAGGCACTAATGCCACCCCCGAGCACCTTGACCTTGTTAGAGAGAAGAATTCTGGTAGCAAATCAATAGCCAACCAAGGCTAATTCACCAAGCAAAGATAACCCAGACTGATCAGAAAGTCCAACCCAGAAAAACCGAAAATACAGATTCCAGGAATTGCAGCTGCAGCTGGTCCCCAGACTTGCGCAATACTAGATTTCTGCAGTGCGCACAAGTGGATTTCTGCAGTTTCAAGATATCTGTCTCAAATGAGAACTGGTGTCCTGTATTTATACTGCTTTTACCAGGTTGTCTGGGCCGACTTCTCTTTTTGGGTGCTAAAGACTTAATATAAAAATATTTTCTTTAGCCAACTTCTCTTCTAGGGTTATAACCAAGTCTTTTAGGGTTTCTCTTACTTCGTGGAATATTCTAATCTCATCAAAGGTCACAAGTGGAGGTCAATACCTCCCGCAACTACCATAATATCAACAGCCTCTATGCCTATGGTTGGGTGACAATATTGCTATATTGTCTACGATGAAACGAGCACACCTATTATTCTAACAGTTATATCCCACAAAGCATGTTCTTGGTGAAAGGTTGGCTAGTCTGGACTTTCCAAATCTCTGAGGATGCGAAAAAAATTCTTCAAAATCAATGGAATTGGGGCTCACAAGCTTTATCTCTCTAAAATTGGCACCTAGACTTTGATGCTCACTCGGCCCAGTGTAATTTTACTCCATTCTGGGTTTGTATGCCTAGACTTCCTCTAATTCTCTAGTCTGAGGAAGTGTTTAAGGAAATTAGAAATTCATTGGGTCTTTTTTATGAAGTGGATAGCTCCTTTCGTGACACGGGAAACATGGAGATGGATAGAGGATTGGTTGCCCTTAACCTTTCCAAGGGTTTGGTAGATTCCATAATCTTCCAAAAAGGTCCATCTATCTTCTACCAAACCCTGGATTATGAAGGGATCCCCTTCAAATGTGGAAGATGTCACGAATATGGAAAAGAATGTGCTCTTAGGCTTACAAGGAAAGTTTGGGTTCAAAAGACGACTCCATCTCCAAAGACCTCAATTCCTACTCATCAGGACAATAATCCTTTAGAACACTTTCAAGCTATTCCTCAAGAAAACATTTCGGCACCAAACATCCAAGTAAAGGAGCCCTTGCAAGAGCAGCAGAACCTCCCTCTCAGGTCTACCCCAACAACGAGAGTTTATGATAGTTCCGGGTAAGAATTTGTCATCTCCACCTTCTCCTATAATTTCCTCTAGTCAAATGCTTATTGGGAACTGGGAGGTAAGTCTTGGGCATGATTTGGGGAATAATCAAAGGGACCTCCTCTATAGTTTATCTGGGTTCTCAAATCCCAATAACTCCTCCCCTATACCTTTGGATGATATAAAAGAGACCCTCTCTAAGGAATCCAAGCCTATGGATCCCCATCTCCCTCCTCTAGAGAAGGTTCATATGCCCAGTTCTCTTGAAGACGCCCCCTTATCCAAGACTTCTAATAACAATCTTAGACCCAAAAACAGAGTACAAGGGTTTTTTGAAGGAATTTAGGAGGACTAGGTCAATTGGAAGAAAAAAATCCCAAGACGAGCCAGAGAGGTAGAAAATCCTACCTTTCCATAGATCAAAAACAAGCCAAATCGAAAGTCAGAAGCAGTTGACAACAATCATTGATTGGAGCTCTTAGAGCATCTTCCCCTAAGGGAGGTGCAAAATGATTTTTCTAACCTTGAATTGCAGAGGATTGGCCAATCCCTCCAAGAAATTGGCAATGAAGAGGTTGATTGTAACATAGAACCCCTCAATCATCTAGCTGCAAGAATTGATTCCTTCAATTTTGTTGATTCTATACGAAGGTTTATGGGGCTAGTTACGTATTGGAAGACCAGCCTCTTTACACTTTCTAACTCATGGGATTTTGCTTCAAGGTTGGGGACCTCCCTCTTATCTCTCGAATCGAGGAAAGAATTCACCTATTTGAACCTCTACGGACCCTATTCTGACAAAATGGATTTTTGGAAACACATTTTTAACAATTCTTTCCTACAGGGAGGAATGGTGGTCCTTGGAGGAGACTTAAATTTCTCTCTTGGTGTTCCCAAGATTTGGGGTCCAGCGACACAATTGGATAGCCTTTTGGACTTCTTCATTAGAAATTTGGAACAAGTGGGGTTATTGGATATGGAGCCAGCCAAGCTCACGAGCCACCCCAACCTAGACAAACAGCAAGGCAAGGAAGGCCAGAATATCTAAGCATCTAGATCAATTTTTGACATCAGAGGATTTCCTAGAGGAGGCTCTCAAAATCCATCAATGGGTTTCAGTTGGCAAGGACTCTAATCACTATCTGATGCTTTTAGAAGTGGTCCCTGCTATGGGAAAACCACTAAGCCCCTTCAAATTGAATCTCGAATGGCTCAAAGAAGAGGATTTCCTTCAATTATTAAAGGACTCTTGGACCCCCTTCGATATCTCACTCAATGAATCAACGACCATTCAGTTCCTACAAAATCTAAAAAAGGCCAAACATTCTACGATCCAGTGGTCCAAAGCGAAAAGGGGAAAGGATGACAAACTTCTTCGAAAAGTAGAAGAAGCCCTAGCCTCCATGATCTCTTTGGAAGGATTTGGTTTTTTACCAGACTCCGAGAAGGCTAAGATCATACAACTTGAAAATAAAAGAAGGAAGATTCTCCTAGACAAAGAAAAGGAAGCTTAAGGCTTGAGATGAGAACACCAAATTTTTCCATTGTTTTGCCAACTGTAGGAAAAACGTCAATTCTATTTTGAAAATTGCCAAAGAAGATGATTAATGGGCCGAGAGCATCCCTGATATTGCGGCAAAGGGGGTTAGATATTTCCAAACTCTGTATCAAGAAGACAATCATGCCACCATAGATGCTATCATCCATCTTTCTAGTTTCTTTCCAAGATTCTTAGAACCCAAGGACAATCAAAGTCTTATGGCAAAGGTTGGAAAGAAGAGTTACTCAAAACTCTTCAAAGTTTTAAGAAGGATAAGAGTCCTAGCCCTGATGACGAACTCCCTATCACGTTCTTTCTCAGTTGTTTTGACTTCATTGTAAATGACCTCAAGAGAGTAGTGGAGCACTCTAGAACAACCAACAAGACTCTGGCAGCTTCCAACACACCACCTTCCTAGTCCTCGTTCTAAAGATAGACAACCCAACACAGTATGAAATCTTTTGACCTATTTCACTTTGCAATAGTATTTACAAAATCACCTCTCGAAGGTTGAAGGGTATCCTATCCGATCAAATTTCACCCAAGTAGTTTGGTTTCCTAGAAGGAAGGCAAATTCACGAGGCAATTGGAGTAGCCCAGGAAGGTCTCCACTCAGTTAAAATAAAAAATTTGAAGGCCTTGATTGTTAAAGTGGATCTCCCAAAGGCCTTCGATAGAGTCAGACGGCTTTTTCTTCGCCTCATTCTCATCCATCCGGGCTTTATCCTTCACTTTGTGGCATGGGTAATGGGTTGTACAAGTTTGATTTCATTTGCAATGTTAATCAACGAGGCAATCTCACCCTTCTTCAAGCCTGAAAGAGGAATTAGGCAGAGGTGACCTCTATCCCCACTCCTCTTCCTCCTAGTTGCAGAAGCGTTAAGTAGAGCACTCAAAGAAGCCTCAACCAACGACTCCTTCAAAGGCATATTGATCAACAATTATTGCTTTGTTTCTCATTTATTGTTTGTCGACGACATTCTTATCTTCTATGATGGCTCTAAAAGAATGGTGGACAAACTAAAAGAGATCCTCGGTCTCTTCTGTGTAGCCACAGGCATGATTATAAACTCTTCGAATCTATGATTACCAGCTCATGTCTCCCAGAGGCTAAGAAGCAACACATTAATCACATCTTCCACTTTCCTGTAACATCTTATGACATAGGATTTAAATACCTTGGTTTTCATCTAAAGGCCAATCTTTACCTCAAAGCTAATTGGCAGTGGCTCATTATCAAGATTGAGAAAAAATTAAACACCTGGTGCAACAGGTAGCTCTCCCGTGGTGGACACTTAGTACTGGTCAAATCTGTCCTTGAGGCCATCCCGATCTATTAGATGTCCCTTGCTTGGATCCTGAAAGGAATCCTTGAGCATTTTAGGCAGCTCTATTATCATTTCATCTAGTCGGGGGGTTGGGATAAGAAAGGTATGGCATTGGTATCCTAGAAAAAACTCTCTATCTTGAAATGCCAAGGTGGTTGGCGGCTTAAAAATTTGTTTCTTTTCTCAAAATCCCTATAGCAACTATGAGTCTCATGCAGGGACAAGGACTTTGGCTTCAAATCGTAAAAGACAAATATTTTTCAACTATCTCCATGGAGAATTGCTTCTAACCGCAAACAAAAAAGCATTGAACTCCTCAATGATTTGGAAAGCCAAATTCGCAGCCTTCCCACTGTTTGGTAATTGGTTGAATTGGAGAGTTGGCAAATGAGACAAGGTCTAGAATCCAAATAGGCCTAGACCCTTGGATCTGGAGCAAGGAAGCACACAGGCTACCACTTCCTCTCATTCAAGACTAAGATCCAAAGGCTTTTGTACTATAATCCATATTGCTCGAGGCTCGACGATCAATAATCATCATCAACAGTGGCTCTCATGGAGAGACCTGGAACTTAGTGAGGCTTACGTCGAGGCTTGGAAAGCTTACATAGACTATCTCAAGGAATGCAACATCATCCTAAATGACAAAGAGGATGAACTACTCTAGTCCCTGAACCCTTCAAGAGGCTACAAGCCTAATTTTGGTTACAAGGCCTTGGCGTCGAAGGCTTGGAATCAACCACAAATCTGGTGGTAGAAATCCATTTGGAAATTCAAATGCCCGACAAAAGAAAATACATGTGGCTACTCCTCAACAGCAGGGCCCTTACTTGGGATATTCTACAAAAAATACATTTTGAAAGTCTATGTAGGTGTTGCCTTTATGAAGCTGATCTCAAAACAAATTCCCATCTTATCCTCTCCTGAGTCCTACCCACTCTGTAATCCTTGGAAAGGAGTCTCCATAGAAGAAGCTTAAAAAAATTGGTATCAAAACGAGGCTACTAAAGATTTCAAATACCTTCCCCTTACTCTGGCTTGGGGAATTTGGCTAGCCAAAAACACCAAACTTTTTGAGGGAAAGGACACCTTGCCCCTTAAGTGTGCTACGTCTTAGCATTCTCAATGCCTTTCCCCAATTCTCTTCTACACCTCCTCATGCACAAGTTTCAACAGGCCACACAAATGAAGCCTTTCCCTGAGCATTTTTTGATGGAGCCTTTCAATGCAATCCATCAAAAGGGGGGAGCTAGAGGTATCATTTTCCTCTCCCAAAATCACTTTGTTTCATTCAGAGCTAGGATCGGCCAAGCCACAAATAATCTTAGCAAACTCTTGACACTACAGATGGCCTTATTCTTGATCTTGAAAAAGAAGTCACACATATTCAAATATTGGGCGACTCTCTCTTATTTATACAATGGATGAAAGGGGATTCTGTTTTGCAAAATTACTTGCTATAGCCTTTATTTTGAGACATCAAGAACCTACAATATGCTTTCTCCCACATTCCATTTGCTCATGTGTACAGGGGAACAAAATTTTGAACCTAACAGGTTGTCCAAGGAAGGATTGGAGCTACAAGAAGGAACCAAGGAAATCTTTGAGCCGCAAGAAGGAGACCTTACTTCTGGTTTTCATGAACCCTGATTTTAATTTCTTTGTTGTATCAGAGTGTGTGGAAGATTGAACTTGCTGAAATGATCCAAAGACTTGCTTCCTTTTGGATAGTTTTTGGGAGTTTGTAGCTTTTTTGTATTCTATGGCTAGAGTTGAGATGATGACTTTATGGGAACAAGACAGCTCAAAGATCTTCTATTAAGAAAGGATAGCAGTATGCTGAATACTTAAAGTAGGAGCTCTATCCATCTTTATTTAGTTAAGGAAGGACAGATGCTCTTTTTTGTATAAAGGCCCACTAAAGGCCTTTATTCTTTGGAAAAAATTTAAAAAAATATATATATATATATTTGTTCTTTAATATATTATTTATAAATCATAATATAAATATGAAACTTATCTTTAAAGGTATTAGTTTATAATATACACTTTAATAACCATATGCTATGCTACGCTCCCTGTGTAGCGGCCCTCTTCCACAATCACTGTAACTCATGTCGCAACCGTCTTCCACATTCACCGTAACGCATCAGTCCTCCACATCTTTGCAGTTAATGCATCAGTCCTCCATAGGTTGAGATAGGACTGGATTTGAATTTTGAGGCTCGAATTAAGCAAACCCATGACTTACAGTTTATGAAACGGATTTACTGTACAAACTAGTGGGGCACTGACTAATTTTGTACAGTACTGGACAGCACACTTAAAATTTGGCAAACCCGCACCTTACTTTGATTTGAAACATTTATGAAATGGATCCTTGCCAGATCCAGGCAGATCTGGATCCGATCTGTGAATCCATTCCACAGGGTCGACAGATCCAGTAACACAGATTTGACATCATTGAAGAATTTAAGGGTTGTTCTACTGCTGTTATATCTGTTGTTCTGCTGCCATTATATCTGCTGTAAAAGTGAACTTTCAGATCTGGTTTAGCCTTGGTAAGTTTCCCTTAAGGGCTGAAACTTATCTAGACAATTTGGTATCTTTTCTTCATGGATTGCCTAGAAGATTGCACTATTAGAGAGTGAAAGATTGTATTTTTCCACTGTTGTTTTATATTCTATTTCATAACATATCTAAGGCTGATATTCACAGGGTTAAAATCCGGGATATCTCTAGCCAAAGAAGTGAAACTTCTGAATTGCATTAAAGTGTGAATTTCGAGAAATGTCAACATGGTTTCAAAACTTGTTGTAGCTGAGATCTCTATTTCAGCTGGAGATTACCTGGGAGAGGTATTGACCTTGCTTGAGGTTGTTGGGTGTGATACCCTAGGTTGCTTGAGATGAGCACTTGCACCTATGAGAGGTTTTGATGGGTTTCTCTTGTGATGAGAGGTGATGGATCTACTACATTGATGGTTGTTATGGATGTATTTTCAGCAGGTGTGATGCCAAAAAAGACTTGTGATGGGTGGTTGATTTGTTCAGGGGGTTGCCAGTGATAGGTGGTAGATCTATGTGATTATATACAAGGTTTTATTTTCAACAAGTGAAATAAGGTTTTAGAGGAACAACAATGCACCATCTATGTGATTGTAGTCTAGCTAGTCTAAATACTTTGGCTAGAGAGGTGAAAGATGGTGGCCTTTACAAGTTACTTGTTGACTGAGTGGCACTTGTACATTCTAGTGGGAGGCTGAATGAGCCTTCTAGCTTTGAGGAGGCATATGCTGAGCATGCATGGTGGGATGCCATGGAGACATGTTCAAAACCTATTATGAATGTTGTGATAGCATCTTGTGTTAATGGATGCAAAGATGCTTCTATAGCTTCCAAGATCAATATTCCAGGACAGTGGGAGACTATGGTAAGCAAAGACGTGATATTTGCTAAGGATGTGATATCTTCTAGTTCTCAGGGTTCTCCTTCAGTGATCGAGGAGGATGAGGAAGTTGTTGTTCCAGATTCAGAGACTTGGGATGAGTCAAATTCAAAGACTCAAGATGAGTTAGATTTAGAGGGAGTTGAGATTAGATTGAGTGTGGATATGCCCCCGTCTACTACTCTAGATTGTAGGAAGCCAAGATGGGTTACCCAGACATTACAAAATGCACAGGAGGAGCATGTAGGAGTGCCCAGATCTTCAGTAAGAGCAAGTGTACCTCCTAGGATATATGCTACTCATGTTGCATTGGTTTCTTCCATCGATATGATTTCCAGTTGTCCACTAGAGCAAAGGTGTGATACCTTGATGTAGGATGATGTTAAGATGGACTCTAGGTTTGCAGTTGAAGGGAGTATTGTAGAGTACAACGTCTAGGTTGATGGATTCTCTCATACAGAGGGAGTTGCCCATGGATTCTCTCAAATAAAGGGAGTTTCCCAAGATGTTAATCTCAATTCAAGATACTCTTGGGATGAGGGAGTTGACCTCATTCAAGTTGATGTTTGAGTTGCCTGGGGAATTGAGGTACATGAGAGGGATTCTCGTGTTGACAAGTTGTTGATGGCCTTGCATGGATTGTTACCTATAACACAAGCTTTGTATTCTAGGATTGGGGAGTTGACTTGTGTAGATTTCTATCCTTGTGGCTTTGATAGATGTGATCCACTTTTCTTGACCTTGTACAGAGATATGATTATCTTTACAAATATCCTGGATAGCTAATGATGTGGTGTATGTTGATTTTGGACCATGATGTTGACTTTGAAGGATGGAGTTTGGCAGGATGCTTTTGTTCCAAGGTTATGTTCCTTCACATTTACAGATGGTCATTATTATTTGAAGGAAGGAGATATTGTACTAGAATGGGTGACAACTTCTTTATAAGCGATAGTAATTGATTCTTGATTCTATAACTACAGAAGNCAGGATGCTTTTGTTCCAAGGTTATGTTCCTTCACATTTACAGATGGTCATTATTATTTGAAGGAAGGAGATATTGTACTAGAATGGGTGACAACTTCTTTATAAGCGATAGTAATTGATTCTTGATTCTATAACTACAGAAGGTACATATTTACAGGTGAGAAGTTTGGTGGAATTGTAGAGGGAGTCAACAAGTGTCAATGTAAACACTTTCCTCATAAGGAGGGAGTGTTAGCTTTTGGGTTACTCGAAAGTGTTAATACCATGATTGGGGCTACTTCATGAGTTTTTGGGTATGTGGTGAATGTTCATCCCCCGGATGGTCCAAGATGGATTGACCCATGGAAGATGGTTGATGATGGATTTGCATAGTGGAGACATCGTGCTAGATGATTACTTGAGCCAAGTGGGTGCATGCTTAGCATTCTTTGTTGAAATTAATGCAGTTGCAAGAGCCATTCTCAGAAGGATGGAAAAGACCCTAGCTGTAGACTAGGGTCCCCAGCACACTCCCGAGGTTTCTTGGTATGAGACCAAGCAGTAAGAGCCATGGCAAAAGACCCTTGTGAGGGCCCCCAGTAGATGACTGGGGTTCTTGGTCT
>SNQJ01S0006264.1:92503-102966 GCA_010110895.2 Picea sitchensis | reverse complement strand
CTCTCTCCTGGGATGTATCTAGGAGTGTCTATAAAGATGGACCTGATCACATTGTTGATGTACCCCCTTATGCAGTGATGATAAGTTTATAGGTCACTACGAGACTCATGTGGACATGTTTTGCCATTATGTAACTCCCCTTGACTTTGTCTTAAAAGGTAACCCTTTGTTGTTTGCCTTCACTCTTGTTTTATGTGATGGGGATTTTATTTATGTGATTAGGGTTTTAATTAAATATTAATTGACATATTAATTAATATTTATATTAATTAAATGTCAGTAATTAATTATAATTATAATTACCCTAAGCCCTCTCCCTAACTATAAATTAGACCCTACCCTTTGTATTTTGACATTCACTTACATTCACTCTCATCACACTTCCTAAACTTGTTGCGGCTACCTCAGTTTAGTTTTTCTTGGTTATGGTACGACTTCTCTAGTAAACCCTCGCTTTCAGTTTTGAGGTATTACTTGCACACTTGTTGGCTGGGAACTTCAGGTTGATTCTGCTTGCTTGGTTATGATGTGTTGGACATCTTCCAATCTGCCTTTGTTGCCTATGCTCACTGAGATCTCTCCTGTGGCTGCCACGAACTATCCCATGTCTGCTTGAAGGAGCCGCGGACTGTCCCTTGTCTGAGTATGGGTGTCGCGGCCCTTCTTTGTGGCTGCCACAGTGTGTGTGAGGCTACGAGTGCCTCCCTTCTTTGTGGCTGCCACAGTGTGTGTGAGGCTACGGGTGCCTCCCTTCTTTGTGGCTGCCATTGTGTGTGTGTGAGGCTATAGGTGCCTCCCTTCTTTGTGGTTATTGTTGTTTGTGTGAGGCCACGGATGCTTCCTTTCCCTTTGCTGCCATTTTTGTGACAGGGTTTGACATTTGTATTTTCAGATCTGCGTTTGTAGCCACTTGTATTTTCAGATCTGAGTTCGTATTTGCTTATGGAGCCACTTGTATTTCAGATCTGAGTTTGTAGCCACTTGTATTTGCAGATCTGAGTTTTTATTTGCTTATGGAGCCATTTGTATTTTCAGATCTGAGTTTGTAGCCACTTGTATTTTCAGATCTTGTATTTTCAGATCTGAGTTTGTATTTGCTCATGCAACCACTTGTATTTCAGATCTGAGTTTGTAGCCACTTGTATTTCGAGATCTGAGTTTGTATTTGCTTATGGAGCCATTTGTATTTTCAGATCTGAGTTTGTAGCCACTTGTATTTCGAGATCTGAGTTTGTATTTGCTTATGGAGCCATTTGTATTTTCAGATCTGAGTTTGTGTTTTCTTAATGGAGGGTTTGACACTTGTATTCCAGATCTGAGGGTTCTTTTCTGATTGATTTCCTTGCTGTGCCATCACTGTTTATTGGAGGGTTTCCTATTGGGTTATTTGTTATTATGACTTTGGTTTATTGTTGTTTCCATTGGGGTTTTTACTATCCATGGAAAAATTGTCCCACTGTTCTTTTGACAGAGATCAAACCCTAGAAGTTTGATCTATGAACCTAAACTTCATCTGATCATACTTACAGGGGCATACATCTATACATGTGACAGGTACACCTCTCATTTGATTCTGGAGGTAAGCTATAGTTTATTTTGTACTCAGAAATATTGTTTGTTTCAAATCTGTTTATGCTGATCTAGTTGATAGAAAAAATTTAAAAGTACAGTGTTTTTCTATTTTCCCTATTTCTAACATTCTTCCCGAAGGGGCTAGAGTTCTCTTCCTTTCTTTGTGGACACCCTTCATTATGGACACATAGAGAGATCCACTTTCTTGGAGAATAACCTACCTAGGAGGAGCATTGTGCATCTTAGAGGCAAGAATCGGGCCCTAGATAGAATGGGGTTTCTTGGATTCCTAGGTGGGGGCTTGGATTGACTCAAGGACACCTGGGCTGCAACAATATTCTTGCAAGGACAGCTGACCCAATGGAGTACATAGCTTAGGAGGAGAGATTTAGTCCATCTGGGCTTGTGATGGAGAGGTGTGGGCACACATTGAGTAGCTACACCATCTTGGAGCTTGTATTGTGTACGACATCACATTGGAGCATGACATGTGTAGCCTTGGAGTGGAGCACTTCACTTGTGTAGGCCTACCTACAAGAGCTTATTGTAGGTTGTTTGTAAGGGCTTGGGCCCACATTGTCTTGTTGGCCTCCCTTAACTCCTATATATATGGAGAGGAAGGAGAGAGTCATCATTCATCATCATCATCATACTCTTCTCTTTGTACTTGGCTTCTTGGAGTTATTCGCTATGGTTCATGAGGAAACCCTCGGTGAAGTTATACATGTGAGGAGGACGTCTTTGTTGGAGATTGATTTTGTGACTAAGGTTTTCTCTTGTGAAGAAGACATTGGAGATGACCATCATATAACTGGTGTTGTTCATTCTTATTCACTCTTGTGTGGAGATGAGACCTAGAAAAGAAATTGACTAGTCTTCTCTCTCTCCCTCTCTTGGTCTTCATTTTTGCTCTCTCTCTCTCTCTCTCTCTCTCTCTCTCTCTCTCTTAATTTGCAATTGATTTCTCTATCTCTTTTGCAGTCAATAGGGTTTCATGGTCTTCTTGGAGCATCTTCAAGCATCTTGAAATCTAGGGTTAGGATTTATCCTTTGGAGGTTTGAGATTAGGATTTTGTGATAAAAACCTAGGGTATACCCGATGAAGAAAAAGAGAAGAGGATGTCTTGCCTTGCCTTGGAGGACTTGTTGGAGTGATTCTTGCATGTTGGAGCTCCATTGTTGAGCTAGGGTTTTTCTTGGTTTTCTCTAGGTAGGGTTTTGAAGAGCTAGTGGTTTGTTCTAGCCTTGAGAGAAAGCTATGGTATTTAGTATGTATATAAACTTTATTTCGGGGTATAAATGATGTTTTCAACTATCCAAAACTTGTGCAATTTCCAGATTTGAGTTTCAGCCATCTATGTTCTTCATGTATTGTTATTTACAGCAATATATGTCTTGCTGATTTGACATAAGTAAAAGGACAATTTCATTGAGTGATTTAACATCATCATTGAAGAATTTAAGGGTTGTTCTACTGATATTATATCTGCTGTTTTGCTGTTGTTATATCTGCTGTAAAAGTGAAATTTAAGATCTGGTTTATGTTTGATAAATTGCACTTAAGGGCTGAAACTTATCTAGAAGATTGGGTTGTTAGAGAGTGAAATATTGTATCTTTTCCACTGCTGTTTTATGCAATCCTAAGGCTGAAATTCACAGGGTTAAGATCCAAGAAACCTAGAGTGAAAGAGGTTGAAATTTGGAATTGCATTAAAGAGTGAATTTCGAGAAATTTCAACATTTTGGTCTCCTAGCCCCTCTTTTGTTTTGTTTGACATTTGAAGAACCCAGATTGGGTGGGTGCCTTGCCTTGGGATGAATGTCAAGGCAAAAGCGCTTGTCTTGTGGAGGTAGTTGGGCGTGAGGGGCTTCTTGGATGCTTGGCATATGTGGCACAACTATGTTGGAAGAAAAGCACTTGACACTAGAGGAAAGATGCTATACCCTAGAGGCATAGTAACCACTTGACACACAATTTGGGAGGAGTGCTTATCATAAGTACACCTTTGCTTGGAGGGCACACCTCCTTAAGGTTGAGATGACCCGAGTGTTGACACGTGGACACCCTAGTTAGAGGAGAACTCTATTTGGAGCCTTTGCTTTGTAGACAGAGCTTACATTGCTTGTAGACTTAGCTTAGACTGCTTGTAGAATTAGTCTAAATTTATTGTTGGCCTTCCTCATCTTAGTCTATAAAAGGGAGAAGAGTGTCCTTGATTACATGAGGCTTAGAGTCATTAGAGATTAATACTTAGTGTGATGCTAGGTATTGGAGGATCTTGTAGCAAGAACTGTTGTAATCTCCTTGAGTAGCTAGTGAGATGCAAGTGGGAGATCTTGTGGTAAATCAGTTGGTGTGATGTTGGCTTATTTTGGAGCTCCATGGGTTAGCTTGTAGAGCCTGGTGGAACACCTTGCTTGGCTAACATATTGCTGGTTAGGGTTTGTTGTGATTGGCATGTAATGCCCTAACTAGGCTTTGGGCAGCATTGTAAAGTCCTTGCTTGGGATGAGCTGAAAGGACTTGCATACACCAGCTTGTGATGGACTGAGGTATTGTATTGTCATCTTCTTCACTGTAAATAAGAAGTGAAATGATTGCTGTCCCAAACTATTGTTGCAAATTTAATTTTCAGATCTGAGTTTCTTATGTTCATGGCTAAGCTTTTGGGCTGGTTTAGTGGGCAGCCTGGGCTTTATTGTAAATAAGAAGTAAAATTATTGCTGTCCTGAATTATTGATGCAGATCTAATTTTCAGATCTGAGTTTTCTCTTGTTTATGGCTGAGTTTTTGGGCTGGTTTAGCAGGCAGCTTGGGCTGATTGTTTTCCTGATTTAGCAACAAGCCCTTTTCCAATTTTCAGATTTGGTATATTGTTGTTTTATTCAGTGTTACCAACATCTCGATAATATCTTGATGTTGGCAATATTATCTTCAAAATCAGGGTCAGCGATATTTTCCAATATTTTCATTCTTACAACAATGTTTTTCATTCTTACGACATTTTCCGATATTTTCCCCGATGTTGTCGATATTTTCGTTTTCAGACCCTCGGCGATATTTTGCCAATGCCGATGTTTGCAACACTGATTTTATTACTATTGTAAGTCAATATAGATTCTAGATCTGTGTTGTTAATTAAATCTAGCCCTTAGGGCAAGTGAATAGATCTAATCGTGACATATTTGTGGTGTCTACACTTTGAGATTGCCTAGAAGTGAAGTAGCAGATCTGAACTTTCTTGCATGTGTTTTGAAGAAATCAAATTCAGCACTAGGGCTTAAATCTCTATGATGCAGATCAATGGCCTCTTTTGAAGTGGAAATTTCAGACTTCTGAAATTTCTACACTTCACAGCCAGCACTACATGTCTGTTGATGTTATTAGGCTGTGTTTCTGAATTTTTGTTTACCTTATTATCTAACTTATTGCATAGATCTCCAAATGGTTTCCCTTTATGCTCTTTGTAGTTCAGTTCTATTTAATTGTTCTTTGTGCACTTAGATGTGTTAAGATTCTCAGTATACTCTGATTAGGGTATACAAACAACAACCCTGGTTTCATTGCCTAGGTGCACAATATACTATAGTGTTGGACTTATATGGTACAATGAGGTGGTCACCATCTTCATTTGTCTGCATAACATTCCCTGCCCTCCAAAATCTAGGGCTAAGCGCTATCAATAGTGGGAAGCCGTTGGTTAGAACATCCTGCACTTGTTGAAGCCTAACCCCGAGCCTACCTTCACTTAGCAAGAACAGTTCATGATTGCACATCTACTCACAATTCTGACTCTATTTGCTCAGATCTGGGTGGAAGAGCATCTATTGAAGAATTATAGGTCGTTACAAAGCATTTAGTTGATGTGATCTCTCATCTCATCTCTGAACACTGTTGAACCAATGACCAATGTCTGAGGCACACCCTGGGAATGTCAACATCAGCTGAGGAAGAAAAAGTGAGTTTCTCCTTCATTAGATTTAAGAGGGTGGTGCTCCCTCTCTCAAATGCATACCCCCTCAAAATATATTTAGACTAATAAACTACCAACTACTATATGTCTTCTTCAATGATATGCATTAATTCCATTGGAAATTAAGTAGGAATTGCTAGAAATAAATGTTCTTAAAGCAAATGGGCTTTGAAAGAAAGCGCTGGAGAGGTAAAGAGCGTTCTCCAATAGAACATCAGTGGAGGAGCTCATATGAAACAAAGGTGGTGTCCAAAGTCACTTTCCATGACAAGCAACAATTGCTAGAAATAAATATTTTTAAAGCAAACAAATTTCAAAAGAATGCAGCAGAGAAGTAAACTGTACTCTCCAGTGGAAAATGAGTGGAGGAGCTCATATGAAACAAAGGTGGCATCCAAATTTGCTTTCCATTAATAACAACTAATAGATAAATATCATCTCATGAACTGAAAAGCTGAAGTAGCACACACTGAATAAACATGCATCACATTACAAGTCAAAATTCCTGGTTCTTCGTACACCTTTCTCACATAATAACGAGGAGCACATATGAAACAAAGGTGGTGTCCAAATTCACTTTCCATGACTAACAACAATTGCTAGAAAGAAATATTTTTAAAGCAAACGAATTTCAAAAGTGTTGAAATTAGTGCAGCTGCAAGAGCCATTCTCCTAGAGGATGGCATAAGACCCTAGCTAAGGACTAGGGCCCCCAGCACACTCCTGGGGTTTATTGGTATGAGACCAAGCAGTGAGAGCCATGGCAAAAGACCCTAGTGAGGGCCCCCARTATATGACTGGGGTTCTTGGTCTTGGACCAAGCAGTAAGTCCCTAGATGTGTTATAGGGCCCCTGGATGTGTTCCAAAGAATCCTTGCTCGATGCTTGGATTGATCCTTGGATGTGTTCCTTGGTGGTTGATATAAGTCCCTAGATGTGTTATAGGGCCCCTGGATGTATTCCAGGGAACCCTTGCTTAATGCATGGGTTGATCCTTGGTCTTGTACCTTGGTGGATAAAACCTTAGATGTGTTCTAGGGCCCCCAAATGTGTTCTGGGGCAACCTGGTCTTTGACCAGATAGATCTTGGTGAAATACCAAGATGTATTGATGTGTGATCCTCTTCCTCTCTTCTCGGGATGGTCCATGAGACCTAGGAGTGCCTATGAAGATGGACATGACCACATTGTTGATGTACCCTCTTATGCAATGATGATAAAGTTTATAGGTCATTATGAGACTCATGTGGACATGTTTTGCCATTATGGACCCCCCCTTGACTTTGTCTTAAAAGGTTCCCCCTTGTTGTCTTGCTTCCCCTCTTGTTTTATGTGATTGGGGTTTTATAATTTACATTAATATTAATTGACATTTAATTAATATTTATATTATATTAATTAATTGTCAATATTTAATTATTTCTATATTAGCCCTAACCCCTCTCCCTAGCTATAAAAAGAATCCTACCCTCTAGCATTTCATTACATACACTCACACTCACTCTCTCTTTGTTGCGGCTACCTCAATTACTCTCTTGTGTGGTGCGACCTCTCCTTTTGGTGTATCAATTTCAGATCTGAGTTATTAGCTTGGTCTTGGTGTTGGTTGGGAGCTTCTTATTCTTTCTGTTGATGTATGAAGTGTTGTTGGTGCCTCCTGTGGTTGTCGGACCTGTCTATCTGAACTGAGGTGTCTCCTTTGGCTGTCGGATCTGTCCTCAAGAGACACGGACCTGAGTACAAATGTCGTAGCCCCTTTTCTGAGTTGTCTGCTTGTTGTGTGAGGGTCGCGGCCTCTCCTCTAGGCTGTCGCTAGAGTTGTTAGGGCTCCTGTGGAGTTCTACCACTTGTTGTCCTCTGTATTGGGGTTTACCCCTATGTTTTCTGTTGTTACAGTTGTGGAGGGTATTGTTGTTATAGTTGTGGAGAGTATTGTTGGTTCATTTTTGGAAGTCTTGTTGTTTACTATTGTGGGGTTTTGTTGTACTTGTTGTTGTTGTCTCAAGCATCCTTTTTATGGTCTATTTCTTGGCAAGATATCCCTCGGTCCATATTGACAGAGATCAAACCCTAGAGGTTTGATCCATGAACCTAAACTAATTTCTGAGCATATTCTAGAGGTCTAAATCCACACATGTGACATGTACATCTTTCATTGATCAGGAGGTAAGCTAGAGGTTTGTTTCTACACTCAAAAAATGTGTTTATCTTCAGAATTTAATTTAGATATGTTTATATCATTTCTCATATGTGTTGATCTAGTGAACAAATATTTAAAAGCATTATTGTTTTTCAATTTTTCCCTAATTCTAACATGGTATCAAAGCATAAGGCAGGAAAAGAGCTCAAGAATTGCAGATTTGAGCCTGCGTAGATCCACTTCTTAGGGTTTGTTTTGCAGATCAACAGTAAATCATTTTCATAATCTGATCCAGAACTCAGCATGGCCTCATCTTCAGTCAAAGCAGAAGATAGGCTTGAAGGGGCCTCCAACTTAAATGCTTGGAAGTGTAGGATACTCAACATCCTAGAAGAGGGTGACTTGGATGAGCTGGTTACTAGGGTAATAGAAGAACCCACTTCAAATACTGGCAAGGCAGCATAAAAGAAGAGACAGGCCAAAGCTAAAAGAGTCATTTTTGACTCAGTTAAGAACAGCATGATGCCCATCACTGGTCATCTAAGGACTGCCAAAGAATGCTTTGATGCCCTAGCAAATCGCTATGAAAAGAAGGCTCCAACTCAGAAGAGAATATTGAAGAAACAACTACGTACATTAAGGATGGGAAAGGATGAAACCATCGTTGCCTTCTTCTCCAAGATTGTTCAAACCAGAGATCAGCTTACAGCAATAGGAGTTGTTGTGCATAATGATGACCTTGTACAAACTACAGTTGATGGACTCCCTGAGTCATGGGGAATCTTTCTTGCTTCAGTCAACAGAAGAGAAGCTCAACCTAACTTCGAGAGATTATGGCATGATTGCTTAGAAGAAGAAGGAAGACTCAAAAGTAGAAATGAGCACTCAACTGTAAGAGATCATGCCCTTTCAACTAAATCCCCTTTCAACTAAAGCCAAGAGATGGAAGAAGTTTACTCAACCCAAAGGCAAAGGTAAGAAACCTCAAGGTAAGCTATCTCATCTTCATCCTCATTTATCTAAAGTAAAATGCTTTAACTGCAATAAGCTAGGACATTATGCAAAAGATTGCAGGAACCCTCCCTCTCAGTAGAAAAGAAAAGGTAAGTTTCATGCCTCAGTTGCCACTGAAGAAGCAGAGCCTCAACAGGAACCTCAAAGAAGAAGAACCAGGGCTGCCACCAAAAAGCAAAAACAACACCAAGAATATTATCTCATCTCAGCCCTCTCTGGCACTATAACCAAATCAGAGGAGGTTTGGTTAATGGACAGTTGTGCCTCCAAACACATGACATGCTTCAAACAAAATCTTATAAACTATCGAGATAAGAAGTTCAATGTAAAGGTAGAACTAGGTGATGATGGCACATATGACATAAAAGTGTTTAAAACTGCTTCATTTAAGCTTCAATCAAGTAATGTATTCCATATTGATGAAATTCTTTATGTTCTTGGATTAAAGAAAAATCTCATCTCAATTGCAGTGTTAGAAAGCAAAGGATACTCAATAGCCTTCACAAAAGGGAAGGCTCTCATGTGGCCCTCAAATGGAGATTTGAGCTCTGCCATGACTATCGGAACTCGTGAGAGTGGACTTTACAAAATCACAGGTCAAGTTATTCAAGCATTAGCTCACGAGATGATAAACCCATGCGAGCTCTGGCACAGAAGGCTTGCACATCTCAACTAAACCGCACTTCCAAGTTTGCAAAAGATGGTAACAGGTATGCCAGTGTTTTCATTTGAGCATGATAATGTATGTAGAGGTTGTGCTCTCGGTAAGAATACAAAGAAAGCTTACCCTCACAGCAATAGAAAAAATAATGGCATTTTAGATCTTATTCATTCTGATCTTTATGGACCTATGATTGTTCCATCTATGAATGGTTGTCTTTACTATATCATTTTTATTGATGATTGTTTTCGTAAAACTTGGATTTAGTTTTTGAAGACTAAAGATGAATCTTTCAACAGATTTCAAGATTTCAAGAATCTTGTTGAGAATCAGACAGGTAAACACATCTAGGTTTTCAGAACAGACAATGAAAAAGAATTTGACTCCTACAAGTATGATGAACTCTGTCAGGCTTCCGAGATTAAGAGGGAGTTGATTGTGCCTTATAATCCTCAGTAGAATGGGGTTGCAGAAAGAAAGAACAGAATGATTTGTGAAGCAGACAGAGCCATGATGTATGATCAGAATTTACCGTTATCTCTTTGGGCCGAAGCTGCAAGTACTGCAATCTACATTCAAAACAGGTGTCCTCATAAAGCCCTTGAAGAGAAAACTCCAGAAGAAGTTTTCGCCAATACAAAGCCCTCAGTTGATCATTTGAGAATCTTTGGCAGTCCAGTCTATATTCATATCCCAAAAGAGAAGAGGACTAAGCTAGAGCCCTCCGAAAAGAAAGGAAACTTTGTGGGATACAGTGAAACCTCAAAGGCTTAAAGAATTTATATCCCAGGTCAAAAGTTCATTAAGGTCAGCAAAGACGTGACTTTTCATGAAGAAGCAACTTTTCATCATGCTAGAGAACTTCTATGTGATACAGAGGAGCAAAAAGCTCCATCTCCTGAACCTTCAAATTCACCTCTTCCAAATATGCAGAGGGAGGAGACCTCAGAGCCTTCAGTGAATCCCACAAGGGATACTATTGAGTTTCCCTTAGAGAAACCTCATGTTAAAAGGAAACCAGCCTGGTGCCAAGAAATTCTAAAAGAAGCAAAAAAGCATGCAGCACCTAAAGGCACCTTCAAAGAAAGCAAGAAACCAGATAA
>SNQJ01S0006264.1:51697-92453 GCA_010110895.2 Picea sitchensis | reverse complement strand
GGTTGTGCTCTCGGTAAGAATACAAAGAAAGCTTACCCTCACAGCAATAGAAAAAATAATGGCATTTTAGATCTTATTCATTCTGATCTTTATGGACCTATGATTGTTCCATCTATGAATGGTTGTCTTTACTATATCATTTTAATTGATGATTGTTTTCGTAAAACTTGGATTTAGTTTTTGAAGACTAAAGATGAATCTTTCAACAGATTTCAAGATTTCAAGAATCTTGTTGAGAATCAGACAGGTAAACACATCTAGGTTTTCAGAACAGACGATGAAAAAGAATTTGACTCCTACAAGTATGATGAACTCTGTCAGGCTTCCGAGATTAAGAGGGAGTTGATTGTGCCTTATAATCCTCAGCAGAATGGGGTTGCAGAAAGAAAGAACAGAATGATTTGTGAAGCAGACAGAGCCATGATGTATGATCAGAATTTACCGTTATCTCTTTGGGCCGAAGCTGCAAGTACTACAATCTACATTCAAAACAGGTGTCCTCATAAAGCCCTTGAAGAGAAAACTCCAGAAGAAGTTTTCGCCGATACAAAGCCCTCAGTTGATCATTTGAGAATCTTTGGCAGTCCAGTCTATATTCATATCCCAAAAGAGAAGAGGACTAAGCTAGAGCCCTCCGAAAAGAAAGGAAACTTTGTGGGATACAGTGAAGCCTCAAAGGCTTAAAGAATTTATATCCCAGGTCAAAAGTTCATTAAGGTCAGCAAAGACGTGACTTTTCATGAAGAAGCAACTTTTCATCATGCTAGAGAACTTCTATGTGATACAGAGGAGCAAAAAGCTCCATCTCCTGAACCTTCAAATTCACCTCTTCCAAATATGCAGAGGGAGGAGACCTCAGAGCCTTCAGTAAATCCCACAAGGGATACTATTGAGTTTCCCTTAGAGAAACCTCATGTTAAAAGGAAACCAGCCTGGTGCCAAGAAATTCTAAAAGAAGCAAAAAAGCATGCAGCACCTAAAGGCACCTTCAAAGAAAGCAAGAAACCAGATAAGTACTCTGGCCTAATAGCTCAATTGAATCTTGTGATTGACTCAGAACCTTCCACCTTTGAAGAAGCCTCCAATCATCAAGTGTGGAAAGATGCAATGATAGAAGAGTATTATTCAATTCTAAAGAATGATGTATGGGCAACGGTCCCAAGACCTTGTGGAAAATCAGTGGTAACCTCCAAATGGCTTTACAAAATAAAGCATGCAACAGATGGTAGTGTTGAAAAATTCAAGGCTAGATCTGTGGCTCGTGGCTTCTCTCAGAAAGAAGGAATTGACTATGACGAGATTTTTTCTCCTGTTGCCAGATATACTTCCATCAGGATCATTATCTCTCTTGCTACAGTTTCTGGTTGGAAACTTAACCAGATGGATGTTAAGAATGCTTTTCTTAACGGTGAAGTTGAGCAAGAGGTTTATATTGAACAACCTAAAGGGTTCATGATCCATGGGAAAGAATCCCATGTGTGCAAACTCAAGAATGCCTTGTACGGATTGAAGCAAGCTCCGAGAGCTTGGTATGGGAGAATTGACAACTTTCTACAGAGTCTTGGGTTCACCAAGAGTATAGCAAATCCCAATCTTTATATAAAGATTGTACAGAATCATCCTATTATCTTAGTATTATATGTGGATGATATGTTCCTCACAGGAGAGGAAAATGTGATAGCTCAGACTAAGAGGGAGCTTTAAGCAGTGTTTGAAATGAAAGACTTGGGTCTTATGCATTATTTTCTGGGCTTAAAGGTGTGGCAGAAACCAAGTGAGATATTTCTCTCACAAAGCAAATATGCAGTTGATGTGCTCCGTAGATTTAGCATGTTGGACTGTAAGTTCATGACCACACTGATGATTTCTAACCTCAAGAAGTTACAAGACCAAGTTACAGGTACAGATCCGAAAAACCCCACCTTATATCGACAGATCATTGGGTCCTTGATGTATCTTGTACATAGCAGACCAGACATTTGTTATGCAGTGAATGCCCTCAGCCGGTTCATGTGTGAATCGAAGCATATCCATATGGTTGTTGTTAAACATATTCTAAGATATGTTCGAGGGACTATAGCCTATGGGCTTAGATACACTTCCAGTGGAGGTGTAATGCTTCATGGATATACGAATTCTGATTGGATGGGCAGTACAGTGGACCGAAAGAGTACTTCCAGATATTGTTTCAGTTTGGGTTCAACTATGATCTCCTGGTCCAACAGAAAACAGGGCTCCATAGCCCAGAGCATTGCAGAATCAGAATGCATTGCTGCAAGTGCTGCTAGCAGAGAAGCAGTCTGGCTCAGAAAGCTACTTTCAAACTTGTTCAGTGCTGAGCTGGAACCCACAGTCATCCACTGTGATAACCAAAGTCGTATAAAGCTCTCCGAGAATCCGGTGTTAAATGACAGATCGAAACACATTGAGATGAGATACCACTGTGTTCGAGACATGGTGCAGAAAAACACTCTCAGTATTTAGTATGTTCCGACAACAGAACAAACCGCAGACATTTTGACCAAGCCACTGTCCTTGACAAAGTTTGTGTACTTTCGAGACAAGCTTGGTGTTCCTGAGAATGCCTCTCTTGTTGAGAGGGAGTGTTGAAATTAGTGTAGCTGGAAGAGCCATTCTCCTGGAGGATGGCATAAGACCCTAGTTGAGGACTAGGGCCCCCAGCACACTGCTAGGGTTTCTTGGTATGAGACCAAGCAGTGAGAGACATGGCAAAAGANGCTTGGTGTTCCTGAGAATGCCTCTCTTGCTGAGAGGGAGTGTTGAAATTAGTGTAGCTGGAAGAGCCATTCTCCTGGAGGATGGCATAAGACCCTAGTTGAGGACTAGGGCCCCCAGCACACTGCTAGGGTTTCTTGGTATGAGACCAAGCAGTGAGAGACATGGCAAAAGACCCTAGTGAGGGCCCACAGTATATGACTGGGGTTTTTGGTCTTGGACCAAGAAGTAAGTCCCTAGATGTGTTCTAGGGCCCCTGGATGTGTTCCAGAGAATCCTTGCCCGATGCTTGGATTGATCCTTGGATGTGTTCCTTGGTGGTTGATACAAGTCCCTAGATGTGTTCTAGGACACCTGGATGTGTTCCAGGGAACCCTTGCTTAATGCATGGGTTGATCCTTGGTCTTGTACCTTGGTGGATAAGACCCTAGATGTGTTCTAGGGCCCCCAGATGTGTTCTGGAGCAACCTAGTCTTTGACCAGATAGATCTTGGTGAAATACCAAGATGTATTGATGTGTGATCCTCTTCCTATCTCCCGGGATTCATGAGACCTAGGAGTGCCTATGAAGATGGACATGACCACATTGTTGATGTACCCTCTTATGCAGTGATGATAAAGTTTGTAGGTCATTATGAGACTCATGTGGACATGTTTTGCCATTATGGACCCCCCCTTGACTTTGTCTTAAAAGGTTCCCCCTTGTTGTCTTTCTTCCCCTCTCGTTTTATGTGATTGGAGTTTTTATAATTTACATTAATATTAATTGACATTTAATTAATATTTATATTAATTAATTGTCAATATTTAATTATTTTTATATTATCCCTAACCCCTCTCCCTAGCTATAAATATTAAAAAGAACCCTAACCCCTCTAGCATTTCATTACATACACACACACTCACTCTCTCTTTGTTGTGGCTACCTCAATTACTCTCTTCTTGTGTGGTGCGGCCTCTCCTTTTGGTGTATCAATTTCAGATCTGAGTTATTAGCTTGGTCTTGGTGTTGGCTGGGAGCTTCTTCTTCTTGCTGTTGATGTATGAAGTGTTGCTGGTGCCTCCTGTGGTTGTCGGACCTGTCTATCTTAGCTGAGGTGCCTCCTTTGGCTGTTGGATCTATCCTCAAGAGCCACAGATCTGAGTACATGTGTCACGGCCCCTTTTCTGATCTGTTTGTTTACTGTGTGAGGGTCATGGCCTCTCCTCTAGGCTGTCGCTAGAGATGTCAGGGCTCCTGTGGGGTTCTACCACTTGTTGTCCTCTGTATTGAGGTTTATCCCTGTGTTTTCTGTGGAGGGTATTGTTTTTACAGTTGTGGAGGGTATTGCTAGTTAATTTTTGGAAGTCTTACTGTTTACTATTGTGGGGTTTTGTTGTACTTGTTGTTGTTGTCTCAAGCATCCTTTTTATGGTCTATTTCTTGGCAAACTGTCCCTTAGTCCATATCGACAAAGATCAAACCCTAGAGGTTGGATCCATGAACCTAAACTAATTTCTGAGCATATTCTAGAGGTCTACATCCACACATGTGACAAGTACATCTTTCATTGATCAGGAGGTAAGCTAGAGGTTTGTTTCTACACTCAGAAATTTTTTTTATCTTCAGAATTTAATTTAGATCTGTTTATATCATTTCTCATATGTGCTGATCTAGTGAACAGAAATTTAAAAGCATTATTGTTTTTCAAGTTTTCCCTAATTCTAACAAAAAGAATGCAGCAGAGAAGTAAAGAGTATTCTCCAATGGAAAATGAGTGGAGGAGCTCATATGAAACAAAGGTGGTATCCAAATTTGCTTGACATTAATAACAACTAATAGATAAATATCATCTCATGGAATGAAAAGCTGAAGTAGCACACACTGAATAGACATGCATCACATTACAAGTCAAAATTCCCCAGATCTTGGTACACCTTTCACACATAATAATGAAAGTTTCATTATGAAACACAGAACTATTACACATACAAGCAGTGTTCCCCCTGGAGTCTGAAAAGTTCCAGATGAGGAATGTTCAAAGGGTTCAAAATAGATAATGGCTGAAGCAAAAAGAATAATTAATAATAATAATAATCTAATTTTAAGGTCACGGCCAAGCCAGACACCAAATTGGTGTATGAGACCCCCTTGTTTGTGGGACAAGGAACCCCCTCCGCCCAACGATTTGACTAGTAAAGTCTACGGAGGTATACATACCCTACCCCCCTCTGGATTTGAACTTGTGACCTCTTAGGTGGAAACACATGTTCTTAACCATTAGGCCCACTTAGGTTGTAACTATGGCATCAAATTACAAGAAGAATGTATTACTTGAAAAGAAATAAAAGTCTTCAAGCAATGAAATCACAAAAGTCTGTCATTCTCAGCTCCAATTGTCTCTTAGGGAATCCATAACCTACGATTAAAGGAGAAAATAAGACCATTGCAGCCACTAACAATCTTAAGAAGTGAGGCCATTTGGATTATTTGCAAGATAGAGATAGAAAACTCAATGCAAGGTGGGCCAGTCACAAATTTCCATGCAGCATCTTGATAGATTTCGACATCATCATGATAATGTAAGCAAGGGTGGCCAGCATAACAAGTGAACCAAAAGGAAGAAGACATGTGGAAGCATGACATTAGTAGGAATGAGTTGGCATGGATACGTACACTAGGCACGACAAGACAAGGAAACACTTGGAAATACCATGTCATCATTATATGTTAGGCGGTGCCCAAGTTAAACACAAGTGAACAAACAAAGAAATACGTGTGGCAACGATTTTCAAACCAAACTTTGGCAGGACATCAAGTCCCCAACAAAGTATGGCAACGATTTTCAAACCGAACTTTGGCAGCACATCAAGTCCCCAACAAAGTATTATCTAATAGATAGTCAGGTTTGCAAAGCATCGGGCAAAATAAGCCTTCTCTTTCTAATCTTTATTAAAACTCCCTCAAATACACGATGCCCAACCAAAACTAGAATGAATATAAATCTTCAAGTACGCAAAGAGTTGGGAAGTATTGAACATAAAGTTTTTTACTAAAGGCGTGTCCCCCCGATTACATGTGATTATGCCACATGGAAATCATCAAGAGAACCACACAAAAGACCAATATGGCAACCAATTTCCACCTTAGCATGACAAAGAGAAACCATAGCAACACATGGCAATCTCTGGACATGCCACACCCTCATGATGACATCGCCACTAAATAACCAATGAAACATGGGCCAATGTCAATATGACACATGGCACTCTAGCTTGTGGTGTCATCATTGCAACGATATTCATGGGTGACCGACAAAACAATGTACTAGTCCTGGTTTGACACATGCACTTTCAATAACATGGACGTCTACATTATGTTGTGAGTATAAAGAGCAATATGAAAAGAACATGTTGCAAGGACTCAAAAGAAGTCAAACTATAGGGTTTTAGTCATCAAAATGTCAAACACCTGACCAAAGTTGAATTGAATAAGAGTTATGAAGTCCATCATGCATCAAACGACATAACCCCTCCTTATTCAATGCCCAATGGCATGAAGGAAGGCAAAGACCTTAGTACATGTAGCACTATCTTCACACTATGCATGTCAAAACCTATTTGGATGCAATTTTCAAGGGAGATCCTTGCAAATAAACATCTTATCTCAAGGTTAATGCGCTGAAAGTGTCACGACCAAAAGAAGATTTTGAATCAAAAACAATGAAGATGCTTTTAGTTAAAGCTCCCATACTCTGGCATTTTCATGATTTATATGGTAGTCTTCCGAAACTCCTGGGTAAAAATCACGATTGTCATTCCCTATACCTTTGAGGTATCACCACATTTATCGAAAGATACGCAAAACCCTTCCTCTAAAGTTGGCATTTAAACCCTGTCCTCTTAACCATGCCATAACCCATAGAATTATTTGTAGGAGATATTGAGAATACCAAGGTGACACAAAACACAAAATACCAATGGTTGATAGATTATTATCACCATTTAGCTTTGTGGAATTGTATTATACAAGTGGCTATGATAGGAAGGTTATTGATCCCATAGCCATGAATTTTTTATCAATGTTCTTTTTAACAAAACAATTATATTTATATTATAAAAAATGTTGTAGGTGCACTATTCAACATGCAAATACATATAAGATACTTTTCCTTCAAAAATTCCTTAAATAGGTTCAAAACTTGTACCTGGCAATCTATGTCTACATATTCATTCTCAAAAAGATATTCCCGACTTCTACGATATGGATATATCCTAACATAGTCACCTAATAATAAACAAACTTTAAAAAACGTAGAGAGAGAGTGCATGGTTAGCCTTTTTCTTCATCCAACGTCAATTTAGCTTCAACTCAATGCTAACTAAGCTCTGCTCCATAGGCTCCATTTCCTCTTCTATCAATTGTTGTTAGACTATTTCACCCTCCCTGTTGCCCGAAGAACCTATAGATAGTTGAGCCATTGAGAATGCCATAGTGTGAATGTTGGCCATGTCAACAACCATATGCTTAAAAGTGGCACACTCAATTTGTAATTCAACAATTTGTTGTTTTTGTTGCTACACAATTTCCATCAATAAGGTGATTTCACCATCCTTGTTTGACTCTTGTGCCTGCACTTGGTCTGCTATAGAGGAAATTGTCGCTTTGTTCCCTTATATGTACCCTTCCTGACATCTAAGAACCTGCTTAATATCTACCAACTCACAAATTGGGAAACAACCCGCATGCCTATGAGACATTGGCAATTCTAGGCTCAAACCCAAAGGCTAAATCATCTTACCTCCTTCCATTCCTCAACTTAACAAAATTATCACCAATTACACTGTAACCAGAAGCAAAGTGTAGCACACTTACCTGAAATCGTCGATTCCACGAGCTATGCACCAAATAGAACTCAATCCCACCTACTAATAGTTGCAATGTTGCCAAATTATCATCTCGTCCACCAGTGTTGTCTAGGAAGGCCCAACACATAAACAGAGTTCCAACTACAATGTGACAAACCCCACAACCAATACGCACAAAGAATTCCCCAGACTCACAAAATTGATAGCAAGAACTAACCAAAACCCCAAGAAATTCAAAAACAGGTAAGGGAGTTCTAAGCAAAGAAAATCCCCAAATTGCATCTGAAGAAATGACTAATGGAGCCCCATTTTTTTACCTTTAAACTATGCTTAGTAATGAGGTTATGGGATTGGGAACCTTGACAATCCATTTTGTCTCTAAAGAAACCATACTCAAGTCTACATGCTTCATTAGCTAGTCTATCCGCTTACCATTTGTATGTTTTAAACACATGAAAGAACTCTACCTCCTCAAACCTTGCTGCCTCTTTATTTATTCTATAGAATGTTGATTTTTGTCAAAGCTTTTGCACATATACTTGATGATTAGTTCAAATCTCCAATGACAGTTAATCTCCTATGTTTTCTATCATCAACAATCCTCAAACCTTGAAATAAAGGAAAAGCTTCATCTTGATTGGTTGTAGCCCTTCCCAATCCCCATAAAAAGGAGTTTTCCTCATTTCCTTTTGGATCAACAATGATCCCTCCTGCTCTTGCCACCCCTCCATCAAAGAATAAAACACTTTTTTGCTCCTATTTCCACTTCAAAAATTCTTCTTCTCCCAAGCAAAGTTGCCATTTTGCACCAAATGGAGGTGAGTATGCAAGCTTCCTAGATGAAACCGAATTTGATTGATCATTCTATCCACCCAAGCATGTTCTTCTTGTTCCAGTAGTGCCACAAAATGCCCTTGCAAGCCTTTAACTTGTATTTCTTCTGATAACAAACTGAAAGCTTTGTTAGCAGTTCTAGTTGTTGGAATATTGCCTTGTTCCTTGCTAGCCATACCTCCCGACATATAAATTTAGCGATAGAGCCATCCATAGTCATTTTAGAATAGGTTTCTTTAAAATGGTTACTGCATATCTCTGATGCCACACAACAAACATTTCTTTCCATGAACTTGGAAATGAGACTTTATCCATAATTTCTTTGAAGACTTTTCCCCCAATCGGTTGTGAGTATTAACATTCAAGGAAAAGATGATTTATAGTTTCACTCACCAAACAACAGAAAGCAACAGAAAGCACATATGGATGGCCCCTGAATTCCTCTTTTTTGTAATTTTCCACTGTTAGCAATCGCCCATGGACCATTAACCAATTGAAAACATTGATTTTAGGAAGCAAGTCACCTTTCCATATGAATTGCCATATACGGGAACAAAGGGGGTTTGAAACATCTTGTAAAAGACTATTGTATCTAGCTTTAACTATATATTCTAGGCCTTTTGAATCCCATCCCTGCTCATCTAGTTTATTGAAGTCCACCGGTACACATCCAAACAGATGCTTAAAGATCAACTCCAAAGAAGAAGATAGAGCCCCAGGTGGAGAGAGACGTTTCCATCCTAGCAATCGTGCCTCTCCATCCCAAACCAATATGTCTGATAATGTTACTAAACCATTCTCTGGAAACCATGACTTGATGATGGATATTTTAGGAATTGTTTCTATGGGGGGAATTTGGATTTTCTAAAACCTTATTGGACCATATATTGATTAATTTACCAATCCCTAGTACCCACGTTAATTTAGATTGTATCAAAGGGGTTGTTTCTTTGCACAATCTCCAAATCAAATAACCTCCTTTTTCATCAAACGGGGAATCCAAGCATCTTAACCTATTTCTGTAGAAGTACTTCTTTATCAAGACTGTTTTCCACCATTCCTGAGATCTGAAGATAAGTCTCCACGAAAGTTTTGCTCCCAATTCCAAGTTCATGTGTTGGATCTTTTATTTCCAAAACTCCCCTTTCTTTTGGTGCCCTAACAATTTTCTAACCTATCAGATGAAATTTTTTGGTATTACTTGCCAGAGAAATTTTTGGATTCCCCAGGCTGCCTGATGCATTATATTCGCTGGAGCAAACATAGAAGAACATTGGTATAATGGCAAAGCTGACATTACAGATTTGATAAGGGTTATTCTCCCTGCTGTGTTTAGCCAACAAGACCCCCATTGTTGAAATCATTTATCCAACTTTTCAGGCACCCCTTGCCAGGCAATGAAGGTCGGATTGCAGAGGGAGATGGGCATGCCTAAGTAGTTAAATGATGTCACAGTTGCCAAACAAGGAAAACCCCAGATTCAGGATATAGCTTGTAGATGTGCTGCAGAGACATTCAGACCATATATCTGGCTCTGATGTCAGAAATTATCGGCAAAATATCATTTTTAAATATATATATATAAAGGTGATATTATCGCCACCTTGAAAAACTTGGAATATATCACCATATTGTCGATATTATCATGATAAATACAAACGTGGTGTTTATGCCATTAAATTCATTGAATGTACCTCTATTTTTTTGGCTTCATTATTGCACCCATCATTGAGAATTGATCGATTTTTGTTTTTAACCTTTTGTGCAATGTGATCAGTTTACACTGGTGATCACTGATCATAATGTATATTTAAATGGGTTTAAGTCAAATTAAAGAATTTATACTTGAAAAAATTCAAGTGATTTTTCTGTATTTCAAGTCTTGCACGCCTGACACTGTGTGAACCATGTGGGTCAATAACAATCAAGCAGGATCTATCAATTGTAAGAAAGAAATGATTCTCATCCCCTGACATGTGTCAAATAGTGTAGATGTGTCTGCTGCGTTGGTATGTTGCATGTATGTCCACATGCATGGAATGGAGAGAAATGATCGGTTTCCATCCCCTAATTTATATTAAATAAATGCATATACAAGAAATTGACCCTAATTTATATATGCATATTATTCCCTTCTGCCCTGACCCAGGTTCAAGCCCCGAGGGGCATAATGCCCTCTCTTATAAGTTGTCCTTGACAAGTTTCATGTGCACCATTAATTCAATATATATTTAAAAACCCATACATATTATGGAGAGGCATAAGTGCTGCAAGAAGGTTCCATAAAGTGCATTACTTACTTGAATAAAGTAACCAGTGTCTGGTGTACCGTCCAGATTTAGAGTAGGAGCAAAGGCAATGGTAAACTTCTCTCCCACAGAAACAGGATATACATCAATATTCACATCTAGAACCATGTGCATGTCAAACTGCTCGCTACGAGCTTCAATTCGAGAGACTGCAAATGAAGTAAATGGGAATGTTAACTGGCAACATCACGTAAGAGGACGGAGGCAACAGAACATATGTTAAGAAAAGAGAAGGTATATTTCCATAATACAAGGGACAGCTTGGGCAAGCTTCAGTGGCGAACATTGAAAATATCTGATTCAATAATACCTAGTGTCTCGGTAGCAAAAATAATGTTGACATGCAAAGCAAGAAATTATTAAAATAATATAAAACATTGACTAGGTAGCCAAACTATCAAGGAACAGACTAGCTTGCATAGGAAAAAACATCAGCCATATATCACTGTTAAGGAAAATACATGACAATCAAGCTCTTACAGGAAAATTCGCTCGGTACTTCTGTACCAAAGATGGATTCTTGCATCGAGGTTAAATGCCAAGAAAACGGTATTCAACGGCATAGTCACTTAATATTTACTGTTAATACATTAAACTTCCAAATGAAAGTGCTTAGCCTAAGGGAAATTTTAATTTCTCCTGATACAGCCGCAATTCCGTCAAATTAGTTGAAACTGGTATTATACTGCAAATTTTGTCAAATTACCTTTATCAAATTTCTTTCCATCTGGGTCAATCTTTGTCACTGTGAAAAAATCCTCGAAAATGATATCAACCATCTTGGACAAGACCCTAAAAACCCTTGCAAGAAAACACCCTTTTACAGAAAAACTTCCCAGATAGCAGAATCTAGAACAAGACCATCAGCCACATGCAAACTCATTTATGGTCGTTGATATCACCGAAACTTCGGGCACCGGCTACCGTCCGCTACCCCGTACGTGCTAACTAATAACATTAATAATATTCACTAGAGAACCATGCCGTTGCGATTTGAAACCGTCATTATCACCTGCCCATGCGGTTTGAACCCGGTTCATAAGCGCATTTAGGGTGTATTATATGTTTTTTTTTATATGGAACAGTTTCGTCGCTAATGTGCGTAAATCTGCTAATAGTAGTAATAATAATTTAATGTGCGTAAATTACATTTTATATTAATGTTTGAGATTTGCTAATAGTAGTAATAATAATTTGATATGTGTAAATTACTTAATGTATGAGATTTCTTGTTTGTGGGATAAGGATCTCCTCTTTATATCAATTTGATTATTTTGTCTAGAGGAGTGTATATATCTAACTCTCCTCCAAATTCAAATGTATGACCCTCAAAAAGATAACACGTAATCTTAATGTTTTTAGAACTAGCATGCATTAACAAGTTATTAATTATTCATTGTCGTGTTGAAGGTGATATTTGTACCAAAGGGAACAAAATACAACAAGGCCATGTGGTATCATCTATACCTATCGAAATATTTTGGAAATATAGATGTTACTGCATAAGTCCAGGGCAAAGTTACCACATTTGTTTTTGCCAAAGTTGTCATGTTTCCATATATTGACAATTGTTTGGTTGTAGTTGTAAGTTTAAAAGGTAGCTCGTGCACTCAAGATTATCTCGTATGTATCTGTGCATTCATGATAAAGTCGTTTTGAAATCAAAATGAATGATTAAGCATAAGCATTAATAGAAAGCTATGTATTTGTGTGTAGCCCCAATATAAATTGGTGTTTTAGTGTTTTAATCTGTGTTATTATATCTATCATTCCTTGGTCGAATAAAATCCTAATATATTCATACCGAAAGAAGTTGATATCCTCTGGCTATTGGATGCATCGTTGTAAAAGGTTCCAAGTTCACTTTTTGCGAAATCAATAGTTAAACTTCAGGGGGAATTTACGAATTTACGCTACCATGGCAATCATATATGTGTTGTAATGGGGGTAAAATCACTATGTTTTTGGGAATCCACATAGTAAGTAAATATTCTTATATGAAAAAGTTAAAATCATTCACTTATTTTACAACAAATAACTAATAAACATTTCCATCGATCCAATCTAATTAATAATCAAGCATTTTTTCCCTAAAAAATCAAAATCATTTGCCATAAGGCGTGTAAGGAAGTGCCCTCAAAAAGATTCTATGACATTGGAAAAAATAATTTAAAAACATTACGAGGGTGGCAGTTGCAAAACCAATGTTACACCAACTTTTCATTTACCATGTGGCCTTTTGCATTGCTAGGAAGCATATGTTAAGCATGTTGTAGCTATTCCAATGTTACCATGTATCACCACGCTCAAACAAAATCGTGATAACATTGTTATTCCAATACCATTGGTCTGTAATATTTCCTAAAGAAAATATATGTGTGTGTGTGTGTGTGTGTGTGTGTTCTTAAAAAATATAAATAGGGATAAGCTCTCGACCAAGCATGTGAGCGGTGCAATCAATTATTCCTTTCACTGCTCATAGCCAAATAGATATTACAAGTTGGTATCAATGATTTTAGAAGTTTGAGACTTGTTGTCTCTACAATGAAGAATGGTATTCCTTGAGACCCCTAAGAAATACAATTTGTCCAGTTCTTCTATTGTCAACAATTTTTTGTAAGAAATATGTAACTCTTTCAGTTGCAACTCGCCCGTGAGTTAATGGGCACGAGTTCGACTCTTGCCAAAGTAGAGTGAATTAATAGAAAACTTTACACAACCCATTGAGTTGAACTTAGTATGACTTTGGTTCTGTAAAAATGTGGTCAAATACCAGAAGAAACACAAAAAATGGCTTGCAGAACACTCATCCCAGCAATCCATAGAGGAAGAATCATACATCAAATAGGTTTCAGAAATGTACTTAAGGTATTCAAAAAATAATATATATACAGAGTTGCCAACTTGCAAATTTCATTGTATATTTATAGTTGAGAGTGCATGAAGAAAGCACTTATTAAACTATCTAGTTATGTTGTGTTTTTAAAGGCAAAATAGCTACCTGGTTGGGATGGAAGACTCTGAAACATTTTCCCTAAAAGAAATGAGTCACAAGTGAGGCACCCTGAACCTGATGTTGTTGCTACATAGATGGATGGAGGCAATAAGGAGGCGTAGAGATGCAGTCGTAGGAAGCTTTATCATCGCCATTTCCATTAGGGATGGTATTGTTGTAACCTTGCAACAATCAACATCCTATTTTTCCAATCCCAGAGACTCAACCTTCAACCGCTATTCAGATTGACCGTCATAAACAATTAATTGATATGGCTTACGACAATTTGGTCGGGGCTGAGTCAGTTAGCCCATGATCTCTACGCCTGCCTCCTCATTACCATAACAAATTGAAGGTTGCTCCTGATAACCAGCCCAAATCCTTGTGCATTATACAGGGACGTCCTGGAAGTTTAGCCAAGAAAAGCTCCCCATCATTTGGTGGAAGGCTCGATGCTATAAGAGAGAGAATATGGTCAGAACACGAAGGGGAAGCTCATGATTTTATAAAGGAATTTCCCTGTGCTTTTATCTCTAACGATTGACGAAAGACATACTCTTTCCCGTGTTTATCTATCTTTTCCAGGAAGGGTATGTTTCCCAGGGAGGTCAGTCCAATCCCATCAACTCTCAAGTTGTTCTTGAACTGTCCATTGAGGAGGCTTGCCCATGATCCATGTCACGGTGCATCACACACCTCATGACTTGTTGACTCTAAACCCCTAAAACCTAATCCCTTGCCTCTTAATCTGAGCAACCGACATTTCAAATGAAAGAAGCCTTCATCTTGCAATTTTTCACACCTTCTTCCTTTGCATGCATAGAGGCCTTTGAACTTTCTGCTGAGCAACACACTTGTGTTTCTAGGATTTGAACTAGGGTTCGATGAAGTGTTTCTCCCAAGGGTTTTAGTGCAGGACTTGGTTTGTTTTCTTATAGGTTTTTTCAAGCTTAAATATCTCCTCCTAGGTTTTGTAAAACATGGCGAAGGAGGAACAAGGACTTCTTCTTCTTCGACCTTCTATAGGCGAGAGGATATTTTGACCGACTCGCTTCCATTTGCCAATATAGAAGAAGAAGTCGAAGTATGAGCATGTCACTGATGAAGCCAAACAGAAAGTGGAGGCCGAAGGCGAAGCTGAAAAGAAAGTGGAGGTCAAATTCAAAGTCGAAGAAGAGGAGTCGTCTGTGAAGAAATAGAAGAAGAATAAGAAGGAATTCAAAACCGAAGAAGAGGATTTGCCTATGAAGAAACATAAGAAGAATAAGAAGATGAAGATAGAAGCTTCCAAGAAAGCTTCGCAAGTCGACAGGCTGCAAGAGGGCCACCATCGACGACAATGGTGATATTATCATTTGCAAGGTAAGTAAATGTTTGATAGCTTTTTCTGAGAGAGAGTCCCATATAGAAGGTCATCTGCATGCAACTAGGTTCATGTAAATTGCATGTTATTTCCATGCATGTTACTTAGAGATTTGTTGGGTTTGACAGAATTTTGCAGAGATTTGTAGGGTTTGATAGAGTTTTGCATAGATTTGGCAAAGATAGTGATGTGAGAGGGTTTAATGAAGGGGGAATTTTATATGTCAATGAAACAGTTCGCGAAGGATGGAAGAGGAATTAAATGATAGTTTCAATGGCGTGGTGATGTTATCAAAGATTATGCCACTGGTCCCAAAATAAGAGATCAAGTGAATTAGCCAACAACATTGCCAGAAAAATGAATTATAAATAATTTGAAAAATAAAGTTTTCTCAAACTTTGGTTAAAATACAAATGGTGAAATTGGTCAACCAAAACAAATAGCCAATCAACCCAAATCGAATGTTATATACTACCTATTGACATGTATAATAAAATGGGATAAATGCTATGAGGCAAAGCAAAAATATGCAAAAGGATAATGTCATGGGATTTATCTAATCTTGTAGTAAAATTACCTTAGTTGTCCAAATATGGGGATACAAGAAGTTAAAGTTTTCAATGATCCAAAACTCAGATCGATTTTTTGGCGATTTGGGTTGATTCAAATTTGAGCAAAATTCTTAAGGGCATTGTTCCACCAAGAATGAAATTTGAATCGTGGTGGAACTTTGTTAATATTTATCCTCATCCATACAAGACCACATACCTTCTACCATTTACCTAAAACAATAAAAGAATAGTAAGAAGCCAATCTTTTCTACAATATACTATGGTTATCCATCTAATTACAAAAAGGTTTCTTCATTCTAGAGTTTCTTATAAAAATAGACATAACACAAGTATTTAGTAAAGGGTATTAGTTTATAAAGGGGAAAACCAACGATGGTGCCCCAACTTCAACCTCTATATCAAATCTATGTCGAAGTTTCAATATGGGTTAGATTACTTAATCTCCCATCGAAACACTAGGGCTACTAGGCTCTCAAATCAATGATAATGTTTTGGGTGAATTTTTTTCCCTGACTCCATAAACTAGCATATGTTTATAATATATGTGCTCAAATATGTATTTATATTGATTTAAACAAAGGCACTTCTAACCAAATTGTGTTAGAGAGAGGAGATTGAAGTTGGACACAACTTTAGGATTATGAAAGCATTGCCTTCTAATGTAGATATTATTTTGAGCATGGACATGTGGTGGCCTCATGTCTGAAGGTAAAGTCTTCAAAAGCTACCAAATGGGTAGAATAATAGGAAGCTCACTTGATAGAAATATTTGAAGACAAATCATTATTGGGCAGAATGAAGCAAGGCCTTAGAGACCCTACACCTAAAATGTTGACAAATGTCATCATTCCATATATAAGGAGTGCATAAAAAAACTAATACATAATTCTTTGAATGCAATAATGAATTTTCATACATAGAATACACACAAAAGTTTGTTTTTATAAAAAAAATTAAAATTTTAAAGTCTTGAGTTTCATTGGGCAATTTCAACTTGCCCATTAGATACAAATCAAAAAGGTGCTAGAGTAGTTTTCATGGTTTTTTGGAAGACATATATAGACAACAACATGGGCAAGGATCTGAAGTGAAAAAGAGAGCTACAAGAAGTCAATCAACATATGTGTGAGGATAATTAAGGGCCAAGGACGATGAATTAGTGGTGGGAGGAAAAGAACAAGTAGTACCAAAAGAAATTTGATATACAAAAAAAAATCCTTGAGAGAACCATAGAGAAGAAAAATCAGTGGGGAGCTACATTTATGAAAAATAGAGATTATGTGTTCAATGGAATGGTTCACCTTAAAGAGAAAAATATCCAAGCCTTAGAGATATTGTAGAAGGAGTTAGATGCAAATGATGCATTATTGACCTAGCTTCAAGGAAAACCTGGAGAAGTGAATAACAAAAACCCTCCATGGTGAGGAAGTATTTTGTGCCCATGGACAATTCAAAAATCAAAACATACACATGGTAAGTGCTTCATTGTATGCCCTTTATGTTTATGTTGAAACATCAAGTGAGCACCATGGTAGCTTTGAGTTGCATACTAAGGGTTTAGGCTCCAAGTTGATGAAGAGGATGAGAATTAATGCCCAAGGTCTTGGAAAGATTGGGCAAGGCATGAAGAACAATGGTGAAAAGGATTGTTCTCAACCATAGGTCTATCCTGTCAAGCTCTCACTCATCTCATGACACAAGTAATAAGTTATCACATGTATTTATTCATTGTCATGTTGTGCCCACATGTATTTATTCATTGACATCTTGTGCCCAATCATATAACTAGCATAAACCACATGATACCAAATCATTTCATTATGTGCATACATAACCATAGTTTGTTGAAGGAAAATAATGGACTCTCTCTCTCTCTCTCTCTCTCTCTCTCTCTCTCTCTCTCTCACACACACACACACACATACATCTTTGTAAAAACTCATAATTCATATTCCATGTAAAAAGGAAATCACATATTCTATGTGCTTATCAATGTTCATGCTACCTTTATAGAGATTGATGGATAAAGTATATGTACTAATTTCCCTCTATTAAATTGTCAACTAGGGTAAGTAAACTTAGAGTTGTGACACAGTATGAGTCAAGGTAGAAAGAAAAGCTAATAGAAAGATTAACTAGCTAGGGAGATGGTTTACCTTAGGGATCAACACTCTTTTCAATTTACAATTATACTTTAAAAAAAGACTTTAAAATCCATTTAAACAACATACTATATGTTAAATATACAAAACAATCTTTAACTAATGAAATTTAAGCAATCTAGGACTATGAACTATTTAATCTAAGTAGTTTTAAACAATCCAGGACTATGAACTATTTAATCTAAGTAAGTAACTTTCTAAATGAACAAGCAATCTCTGAATAAGCAAACAATTTGTCAGAATTATCTTTACAAGTGAACTCTATTCTTAAAGCAAAAACTCATAATTACTTTTATCTTGCAAAGAATAAACCTTATCTTTACACTAATCTACCTAACTGAAAGCAAGAGTGTTGTGAGAGTATTCAAATGTGATGATTGTGTCTACGGTGGCAAATTACATCACGATGGCATCTAATCATTAATGACAATTCAAGTGGAATCAACTCGATGCTAACTTCTACAGAGAAATGCAGAGTATGGATAAGGCAATCTATAGAAAGCTTTGCCATCATAAAAACAACATTAAATGTTCTTGTAATCCATGTGATCTATAAACATTGTGCAGAAGATATTCAAAATCAATCACTTGCTCTATCACACTGATACTAGAAAATACTCTGTACATAATTGATAATTCATGCAAACATACAAACTCATAATTGGTACTAATTAAAAATCATAACTAGGATATCATTGAAAATTATAACTAGGATATCATTGAAAATCATAACTCAAAATCAACTTTTATCTTATCATATTGATGCTAGAAACATGATTAACAAATTATGCAGACCTACAGAGAGTATTTGAAGATTACAACTTAATGAAATGGACATTGTCTAAATAGCTACTCTGCAAAGTGATTTACGACTTATGAAACAAAGAAAAGAGACATGATGGCATAGTTAAATAGTTGATAAATAAACGAATTACAACTTGCAAGCAAGATGTTAGGAATCTAAATATAAACAAGTAAACATGGACGTCCACACATGCTCTATGATACACACACAATCCAGGAAGTGAGATGCAAGTTAGGAGAGATAAACACAGTGATACAAATTAAACAAGCAATTTGAAATTAAAGAGATATACATGGTGATATGAATTAAACAAGCAATTCAAAATTAGCGAATTATAAAAGGAAAATACAAAGATGAACAGATATGTTGATATGCACAAGCTACCCAGACCACTGGTGGGCCCCCCAGAAAGTCGTGGCACTACTTCAATGGAAAAACACAATCACAGAATCAATATGACATTGATATTAATCATCAAAATAGAGTGTACAATGAAATTGAAGATAATGTATGTGTGTATAAATAAAATCGGTGTTTCTTCATGGCATATACAACAAGTATTTATAGAGTTTATACAGAGCTTGAGAGGTCAACCACTCAAAGGGTCGACACTCTCTAAAAACATAAATTCATTAAATTCCATCAACAGAAAGCATCTTGTCCAACAGCCTCGTGCACTCAAAATAACAGTCCCTGCAGCTACCCAAGTTTGAATGTGACAAGTTCCATAGTTGGAGGGTGTGAGTGGGCACAAAACCCATGTTTCTGATTCRCCCATCGAAGCCCGCCGATATGCTAAACAACAAATCCACTACACTCYGAGCGCTAGATCGARTGCCAGATGGAGGTCTGGACAAAGGACTGGATGGAAGGCCGAATCAAGTTTTTGGCCTGTTGCAAACAAACAAGAAACGTTAGGACATTGTAATCATACAATTGAAGTGAATTAACATAAAATCATTACAAAATGATGATTTCACATACCTCATGTTGTTCTATGGCGAATTGATGCACAAAACTTGATAATGTCTTTAAAAAGAGATAAATAAGAGCATAAAGTGTATAATTTTCATATGCAAAATGGATTTGGTCATTGGAAAAACAGTCAAAACACCAAATCAAAATTTCTCCCACGCATAAGAGTTTGCAAGTCCCCCTGCAAACAAAAATGGATCACTCGACATAGCTATACTCGTGAAGGAGGGGGTAGATTAGCTTTAGAAGCTTCTCCCTCATGCCCTAGGGACTTTGGCTTAGGCCTTTTGTGATGTTGCAATTGCATCCCAAGATTGTGATTGGTGGTGGTCATCTGATCGACCAATCGCTGAAGAGAGTTTACTTTTGCTTGTAGGACAACATTTTCATGGTGCAAATGTCGATCCATGGTTTCTCGTTCTGCCAACTGTTAAAGTAGTTGAGCATTCTCTTTTTGCAATTTCTCAATAGTTGGGGTTTGATCAGATGGCTCAAGAGAGGAAGGCTTAGGCTCCTTGATAGATGTAGAAGGTATATCAATTTTAGAAGAAGGTGTAGGCATCTGAGAGGAGGGAGTAACAATGTTTCTGTGAGGAAGACTTGGTGTAATAGGTTCATATTTGATCTCTTTATCAGGCTTAGACTCCTCTGTAGAAACTTCTTTAATTTTTTTTATGGGGGCTCTCATGGTCGGAAGACAATTGAATAGGATCTGAAGTACTTGGAGGTTTTATATTAGACTTGCCACTAATACTTTGGGTGCTTCTTCGAAAGGACTGCCCCTTGAATCGATTAGCTTCTCTCCTCTTTGTAGGAACCGAAGGAAAATCTTGATGAAATGAATCATGTAGCTTCTTAGGTTTAGAATCTATAGGTGTTGAAGGTAATGGGGAATTATCAACATGCTTCTTAATTTTCTTACCAGATGAGGTTGCAAGGGGATCAATAGTTTTCTTGGCTTTCTTATCAGATAGGGAGATTGTTTGAACTGGAGGATTTGGAGATTTTGGAGAGTGAGGATTAGGTGGGGTGATAGTCCCTGAATCGATCAATTTCTTGCTTGTCTTAACTGTGAGATGGGGATTCGAAAATTGGTAGAGGAAATATTGTCATGTTTTACTCTATTTTTCACTTCTGATATAACAAGCAATTTAATGAGGCCATGGTGAAATAAACTATGGTGAGGGTTGGCCAAATTTTTACGAACGTGGGAAGACATCTTCTCGAGGCTTTTCAAAAAATAGAAGGGAAAATTCAGTTGTTTGTTGAATTGAAAATGGGCCAAAAGACGGAAATGACAGACTTTAAAAATAGAGTACCTACCTTCACAAGTGATGAGCCTGGTAATTACGATCAGAGGGTTAATTAATTTGTCTTTGATCCACTCTTTCGAATACCCTTTGGCTCCAGAGACATTTGGATATTCGAGCTTGAACACCCTATTATAACTTGGACGTGGCAATTGATGGTGTTTGAACCACCGATCCCCAACCCGTGGAAATTTCGTGGTCGAGGCAATGGATTCCTCGGAAACCGAAAAGACCAGAGACCTTATGCGAGCAAGTCTCCCATCGAACCTGAGAGCGAATTGGAGAGAGATGCCATCATTTTTCCCTGCAGACTGGCAAGGAATAGTCCCCAACCCGCACGGAGGAAGACTTCTCGACACGCTGCGAATTCTGAAATGGCCAGTAGCTCAATGTAGGAGGACGGTTCATAATGGTTGGTCATGGTTATAGAGCAAGGGATGAGCAGGAGGCCAAAATCGGGCATAGGGTGAGAGTGATATAGCAAGCAGAGGATGAACGAAATAGGCAGGGTATGAGAAATCAAGACAGAGTACCTGTTTCTTAATGCAATTATGATGGAAACGGTTGAATCGTGGGCGAATTCGTCATACACGAACGCCATGTGTGATCATAATTGCGCAGAGTTTGAATTTGAAAGGTTTGTACTTTCGAGGTGAAACAAAATCATGTAATAAATTAGATCAATGTCCAAGTCTTCGACTTGGACATTTGATCATAAAATGCATTTATAATTTTAATTTGATCACAAAATGAAATTTGAAAAATACACCATTTAATTAATCTAATTCATCACTGCAACGGGCGTAAATCAATTTGAGTGATCATACCTGAACGCAATCGTGATCATTTACAGTGTATACAATACCTCATCTGATCCTTCATATGGCACTCCATCCAATCCTCCAGATGGCACTCCATCCGGTCCCCTATGTCAGTGAAAGCTATCCAATAGTAAATGGGCGTTCGCCCATAGCACTCAGATTGGACGATTTCTGGCAGGCATGGTGAAAAGGAACATGGATAGGATGAGCATGAATAAGATTATCCATTTTTTATTGCCTTTGTCATCGATCTATAGCAATACAAACAACTTGTTCCTCTTTTCATAGGCTTGTAATACAGATGGCAATGAGTATTTAGCATTTGTTATCAATATGTAATTGTTACAAGGAGCACTTAAGTATAAGCAGTCTTCCATTGCATAAACATAAATAAAAATGCACAACAGGATTATAACACACAAATTTATTTCAGCAGTATAAAACTGATCATACCAATACAAACGATTGTTGATATCATAGCCTGGAATATTGTAAAAAACAATATGACATAAATTTTGACAAAGATCCTACTTCCTCTTCTCATGGCTTATAATACAGACGACAATGTTTAGCATTTGTCAGCTCAGGAAACCCCTCCGCCACTCCTAAGTATTGTGACACCTCACAATCAAAGATATAGGAAACCAATCAATTCTCCCAATAGCTTAAGATTTACAGTTTTCCAAGTGTACAGATAAATTTCACACATTAGTCTAACAAGATAGTTAAAATATGGCCTCACCTGTAGGACAAAACATCCTACATATAGTTAAGAAGAGGTAGGCGAGAGAGTCTTAGGATTGTCTTAAAGTTAGTTCCCAATGGCAGATTGATGGAGTTCATTTACCTTTGCTTAACGATGCATACTTATTTTCAGCTTTGCCTACAAGTAGTGTCATACATTAGGACAAGTTTTAAGATTTAGGAATTTTATTTATTGTTTGTCAAATCATCACCCTCTCTAGGTAGAATGCGCGACTACCAGCAAGCTTGTTTAGTACTCCGACGGGTTTACCTAGTCATACCATAGGCTGGTACCCGCTACCAGCAGACCTGTTCAATATCCCGACGAGTTAGCCTCTTACACCCTTTTACAGCAGAGACTGGTCCACCATCTTTTAAGATTTATGTATAAATATTTATTTTTGCAAGAAGATGGGGAAGCAACTCTGAATTTTTTTATTTTTATTTTGGACTGGGATGGTATTTAAGTTAGAGGATGACTCTTCTTTATGTATTCCTTTTAGATTGTCCTGATGTAAGGGATACTTAAGTGGGTGTGGAAAATCTAAAGATATGGTATATTCAAGCATTTTTAATGTGTAGTGGATGGTACCATTGGAAAAGAACAGAAAGGTATCTTCAGTCCCTACTCACTTTCTTCTTTTTTGAATTTATATTGATGTTTCCATGGTTAACCGCTAATCAGACCTTCTTGCTACTCTTTCATAAAGATACTTTACTTACCTACTTAGGGTTCTTGGGGAAATTGTACTAGTAACCTCTAGGTTTGAGAAGACAAAGTGTCACTTCCTTATATACTCTAGTGGTGGAGGTTATGAGCAACTGCCATGAAAGATGCCTTGAGAGAAAGGAAGATAGAAATCTTGTAAAAATGGCTAATTTAAAGCAGGCAGTTTCTAAGCATAATAAAAAGGCATTATCCAATTGGTGCTTAAGAAGACAACAGAGTTTAAATATAGCAACATCTTCTTCCGAAGTAAAATACTTCCCTTTTTGTCTCCTTGGAGTTGTCCACTTGTTGTTAGATGAACACCTGCAAAAATCTCTAAAATTGTTTATTAGAAAAAAAACACTCTCTAAAATATTTACATATGTATAATCAGAAATAAAAAAGTTTCAAGAACAGGGGGAGGGAGAAGAGACTTCCCCATCCACCAAGGCTAATGCCTTGTCGGCTGACATGACCTGTATAAAATCTTCTTTAGAAATGGGTATGTGGTAAATTTTAAGTCGGTGTCCATTCACTACAAAAGAGACTTGTCTATCATCAATTGTTTTTATCTTAACAGCCCCATTATCATACATGGTAACTACCTCATAAGGACCCAACCATCGAGTGGTAATTTTGCCTTTAAAATTTTTGAATCAGGAATCAAACAGCAAATCCCAATCACCAGGTTGAAATTGTTTCTTTTTAATAAATTTATCATGTTGCTTGCTTCTCTGGTTTTGAACTAAAATTGTCCTTTGGATATCATCTTGTCTAATCTCATCTAATTTGTTCAATTATAGGGCTTGTTGTTTTTGTGCCTTGTCTAATTCTAATCCCAATTGTGGAGCAATACGGAAAGTCCTTACTTGGAATTCAATCGGTGAAAGTACTTGTTTTCCATAAACTAGTTCGTATGGGGTATGCCCAGTGGTGTTTCTCCAGGTGGTACGATATGCCCACAAAGCCTCTGGAAGTCTATCAGCCCAATCTCTATGGTGTAATTGGACAGTTTTGGTTAAGATAGTTTCCAATACTTTGTTTGTTGACTCTACTTGGCCATCATATTGTGGGTGGTATGGAGAAGACTTACGATGCTTTATCCCATATTTTTYCGTTAATTCCTTCATCAACTTAGAAGTGAATTGTGTACCCTGGTTTGTGACAATCTCACGAGGAACACCAAAGAAGGTAAAGATGTCTTCATAAATGAACTCAACAACATATTTTTCAGTAGCCCTAAACAAGRCTTTTGCCTCTACTCACTTGGTGACATAATCTGTGCAAACCATAATATAATTCTTCTTGCGAGACATGGGGGAAAATGGTCCTGCAAAATCAAGGGCCCATTTCTCAAAAGGTTCTATCATAACTTGGGCACGTAAGGGAATTTCATCAGCTGATGTGGGTCTTCCTATCCTCTGACAGTTATCGCAACTTCTCAAATATTTGGTAGCATCCTTAAAAATGCTAGGCCAATATTTACCTAAATGTAAAACCTTATATGTTGTACATTTATCGAAAAAATGTCCACCACATGGTCCATCGTGACAACTTCATAGGATATCTAGTATCTCATCTTCCCGGACACATCTATGAATGATCAAGTCTGGTCCAATACGAAAAAGGTCATGGCCAACCCAAGAGTAGTTAGCACTTTGTGTTATAATTCAACGCTTTTCATGAGGTGACAAATGAGCTGGTAATTTTCTAGTAGCCAAATAATTTTCCATGTCTGCAAACCATGGAGTGTTTACAGAGATGGCAAAGAGATGCTCATATGGAAAACTATCATCAACAAGAATACTATCACCCTCATGATTAATGCGCGAGAGAAAATCAACTACTAAGTTCTCTTTTCCAGGTTGGTCAAGGACAGTGATATTGAACTCTTGTAATAATAGGAGCCACCTAGTTACTCGATCATTGGTAATAGGTTTGTTCATGAGAAATCTAATGGCAGAGTGATATGTATGTACAAATACCTCATATCCTGTGATATAATGGTGAAACTTGTTGATGGCATGGACAACTGGCAAGAATTATTTTTCGGTGACTGTATAGTTTATCTCGGCATGGGACAAGTTCTTACTCACAAAGTAAATGGCATAGGATTTTTGGTCTTGTTTTTGTCCTAATACTCCTCCTATTGCAGTATCAGAGGCATCAATGGATATATGAAATGGAGGGGCCCAATTGGGTCCCCTAAGAACTGGTGCCATAGATAATTTAGTTTTTAGAGTTTCAAAGGCGGTTTGACAATGGTTAATCCAAAGAAAATCAACATCTTTGGTAAGCAATCCAAAATTGGTGCAACAATCTTTGTAAAATTCTCAGTAAATCGTCGGTAGTATCTTACATGTCCAAGAAAGCTTCTTACCTCTTTTTGAGTCTTTGGAGGTGGAAGTTTGACGATTACCTCAATCTTAGTAGGATCCACTTTGATCCCTTCAGATGAAACATGATGCCCTAAGACTACTCCTTTAGTCAATAACATTTTACACTTTTCATGACTTAAGGATAGATTCATTTCTTAACATCTAATAAGAACTTTCTTCAGATTGTCTAGGGCTTCCTCATAAGTATTACCATATACTTTAAAGTCGTCCATATACACTTCCACACAATCATGAATGAGGTCAACAAATATCCCTCATACTGCTCGTTGAAATGTGGTAGGAGCATTACACAAACTAAATGGTAAGACCCTATAGGCATAGGTACCCCAAGGACAAGTGAAAGTAGTCTTGTCCTGATCCTAAGGTGCTATGAGAATTTGGTTGTATTCGCTATATCCATCCATGAAGGAAAAGTATCACTTCCCTGACAAGGTATCCAAGACTTGGTCAATGAAGGGAAGAAGAAAATAATATTTGAGAGTGGCCTTATTAAATTCCCGGAAGTCAACACAAATCCTCCATTTTTCGGTTACTTTCTTTGGAGCCACTACAAGAGGGGATACCCATTTACTGTCAGAGATTGGATAAATAAAACCGACATTCAATAATTTTTGTATTTCCTCCTTTACTATATCCTTTAGTGTCAGATTCATCCTTCTACGGGGTTTCCTAACAAGTGTTACTTCCGCATGGGTATATATGTGATGAATGCATGTGTTGGGGTGTATACCCTTCATATTGGTATATTCCCAGGCGAATTCTCCTGATTGGTCCTTAAGGACATTCACTAATTATTCTTGTTGATCTGCATCTAGTTTGGAATTTCCCAGGATTACTCATAAGGCATGGTATAAGATATGACAAATTCATCTATCTCAAAAATAAAATACGTTGAAGACAAAGTTGATGGGTCCAACTGTTCTTGAAATTCTTCACCAAACATGTACTCAAATTGGGGAAAAGATTGTGGAAAATCAACACACGTGATTGCATAAATAAATTGATTTAGCACATTCTTTGTTGTTTGCTTATGAAGTGCCCAAGAATGATCACTAGGCAACACGAGTTCTTCCCAGTTCTCATTCTCATATGGACATTCAAGCCACCATAGATTCTCCATAACATGTTGAGCTGGTGGGTATATGGTAAGCTTTTGTATAGAAAGTCCATTAGAGATAGTCATTTCACCTTCTCTACAGCCAATAAATGCATTGGTTGTGGCCAACCAAGGTCTTCCCAAGATAACGAGATTCCCTTTAGTAGGATCCTTTGAATGAATGACAATAAATTCTACCGGATATTCCAATGATGCGAATGTGACTATGATATCATCCAAGATTCCTTCAGGTATACCTTTTGTCTTATCTGCTAATTCCAAAATAGTTGGGGTAGGTCTAAGGAGGGGTTTCAACTGTAATTCTTCTAAGGTAGTAGAAATCATAATATTAATGGCCGCCCCCAGGTCTATGAGAGTATTTCCAATGGGAACCTTATTAATGGTTATTGTTACTATGAGATTCCCTAGGTTTTCATACTTTGTGACCCTAGGCTGCTCTGATATGTATTCAAACAATTCTCCTATCAAATGTATTGTTGGAGGATCTTTATGTTCCCTACCTGGTTTCTTGATACACAATTCCTTGATCACCTTACTGTAACTTGGAATGTCCTTTATGGCTTGTAATAGGGGAATTTTGACACAGATATTCTTCAATTCATTTAAAATGTCAAACTCCGATCGAATCGTTGGTTTCTCAATTGCTAATCTTTCTGGATAAGAAGGGGCTTTTGTAATATATGAAGATTCACTTTGGGGAAGATTTTGTTCCTGGTCTTTGGGAATAATAACATCTTCCCACTTAGTGTCATCCGTGGGTTAGTCGGGAGTTTCATCTTCTTCTTCTTCTCGGATGACTATTAAAGGCCTCTGTCTATCCAGAACTTTCCCCAACCTTAGTTGAATCTCATGTAATGGAACAAGAGAAATAGCATATGTTGGGAAGGTTTGCAACTCAACATTGTGAAGAGGTTGAGTTGGTTTGTTATTCGAGTTAGGCACCGATTGTACTAGTAATAATGTTGGTCTTGGGGAGCTTTTATTTTGAAATTGTTGGGGTTGTTGTGGAATAGGAGGTAAAGATGGGGGAACAAAACCCGACAAAAGTTGTTGGATGTTTGGTGGAAACTATGGGTAAGGATGAGTGGGCATAGGAACAGGTGGAACCTGAGTGTTTCCTTGGGTATGCCCTCCTCTCCATCCCTATAGCCAAGGGTTGTGTGAAGCATACTGTGGAGACCAATTTTGCCAATTTGGTGAGTTCCATTGTTGTGGTTGTTGATAATACGATGGAACTTGAGGTGGTATATCCTGGTATGTAGGTTGACTCCTAGGCTTCCATGTCCTCCTAGGTGCATAAGAAGATTCCCGAGGATCCCCACTTCTGTAAATGGCTAATAAACTGGGAAGTGATGGGCATTTTTTAGTTGGGTGATCTTCAGTACATAAGCCACAATCTGAAATGTTGTCTAATGGGAATTCCCTTGAGGAATGCTTCCTCCTGCACCTTGGACAAAATATGCACATTGCTGCATTCTCTTCCTCCTGTTTCTTCTTAATATTTAAGGTGTCCAAATGGGAACCTATTGTATTTAGAATATTGGTTTTTAAGTTCTTCAATAGGTTCCCTATTTCTACTCTTGTAATACCACCATAACTAACTCCATTTAGGTTTCTACTATAAGGATCATGAACACTCTTTCCAGTTTTGGCCCTACTCCTCGAGTAATTTCTACACATTTCATAGATTTCAATGAATGGTTTATGGGAGATGTCACTTGATGCCATCAAGTTAAGTGTCTCTAGATATTCTTCCAAAAATCATTTAAGGAAAAGAGTAATGACTGAATCATCTGGAAGGTCATGGTATTTCGATTTTTGTGAGGTATAAGCAAACCGTTCCATGTAATCTTCGAGACTCTCATCCTCTAACTGTTGAGTTTTAAAAATATCATTACGAGAATCCTTAGATTTGCAATAGTCTTTGTATTTCTTAAGAAATATAACTTTCATATCTTCCCAAGACCTAATACTAGACTCTCCTAACCCCATGAACCATCTTAGTGCAGAATCCTTGAGAGTGGCAGGAAAAAATTATAATTTATGGGCATCTTGCAAGTAGTTATAGCTTCTACACAAGATGTCAAACTCAAACATGAAGGTATCTAGGTCCTCACTGCTCTTACCATAAAAGGTGGGTAGTGCAGAGAGTGGAATTTTCTTCATGTTGACATTTTGTGTGGTATCCAAAATTGGAAACCCAAAGGTGGTTTATGTTTGGTTTCCAACTTCTTCTCCCTCACCATGTCTCACATGGTTGTGATCCTCCTGATCATCCATATTGATCTGATTCCCAAGGAAATAATACCTGAATGGTTTTATCCTTGAAGATAACAAAGTGTCCCAAGGTTCTTTTTCAGGAAGGGTATTCCTTCGATAGGAAGATTTATCTACTATTTGGATGTCTGGGAATATACTCGAGCCTGTTAAAACTATTGGTTCCAAAGTTGTTGTTTCAACTTGGGATACAACTATATTGGCTGAAATTCCAAAGAGAGCATTCACTTGTTTAGGGTCAATGATATCTACAAGTTAGAGTCCCCTGATGGTGGTGAAAAGGCAAAGATTGTGTTGGCTGGTTCTGATGAAGGTTCGAGTGGTCTTGCCTCCCGCCCCACTACTGTTGGTGTCTCAATTTTTTTCTCTATAGTTTCCCCAGTTTTGGTCTCTTCTGAGAATTGTTTATCTCTTTGGGTTGAGCTATCCCCTACTTTTGGGTATTGTTCTGCGAAGTTTATGGGTGGAGTGTTCCTTCCTCCAAAAAGGTTAGAAGGAACATTGATCGAAAGTTTTGGTTTGGTTTTGATATATCTACCCTTTAGGTCCCTAGGTTTGTTCATGAAAGCATTACAAAAAGAAAAACTACCATTGGGTTTGGAGGAACTTGCTATAACAGATGCACAATTTCTTACCTCTCGTCTTAAAGTTCCCCCGCTACCAAACTAGTACTAATGCTCATAAATAATCTACTTCCTAACTATTTTCTACCATTAGACAAGTCCCCGGCAACGATGCCAAAAATGATGGGTAAATTATATGTACTAATTTCCCTCAATTAAATTGTCAACCAGGGTAAGTAAACTTAGAGTTGCGACACAGTATGAGTCAAGGCAGAAACAAAAGCTAACAGAAAGATTAACTAGCTAAGGAGATGGTTTACCCTAGGGATCAACACTCTTTTCAATTTACAATTCTACTTTAAAAGATGACTTTTAAAATCCATTTAAACAACATACTCTATGTTAAATATACAAAACAACCTTTAACTAATGATCTTTAAGCATTCTAGGACTACGAACTATTTAATCTAAGTAGCTTTAAACAATCTAGGACTATGAACTATTTAATCTAAGTAAGCAACTTTTTGAATCAACAAGCAATCTCTGAATAAGCGAACAATCTGTTAGAATTATCTTTACAAGTGAACTCTATTCTTAAAGCAAAAACTCACAATTACTTTTATCTTGCAGAGAATAAACCTTATCTTTACACCAATCTACCTAACTGAAAGCAAGAGTGTTGTGACAGTATTCAAATGTGATGATTGTGTCGACGGTGGCGAATTACATCACGATGACATCTAATCACTAATGACAATTCAAGTGGAATCAACTCGATGCTAACTTCTATAGAGAAATGCAAAGTATGGATAAGGCAATCTATAGAAAGCTTTGCCATCATAAAAACAACATTAAATGTTCTTGTAATCCATGTGATCTATAAACATTGTGCATAAGAGATTCAAAATCAATCACTTGCTCTATCACACTGACATTGGAAAATACTCTATACAGAATTGATAATTCATGCAAACCTACAAACTCATAATTGGTACTAATTAAAAATCATAACTCAAAATCATAACTAGGATATCTTTGCAAAACATAACTCGAAATTATAACTAGGATATCATTGAAAATCATAACTCAAAATCGTCTTTTATCTTATCATGTTGATGCTAGAAACATGATTAACAAATTATGTAGACCTACAAAGAGTATTTGAAGATTACAACTTAATGAAATGGACACTGTCTAAATAGCTACTTTGCAAAGTGATTTACAGCTTATGAAACAGAGAAAAGAGACATTATGGCATAGTTAAATAGTTGATAAACAAACGAATTACAACATGCAAGCAAGATGTTAGGAATCTAAATATAAACAAGTAAACGTGGACGTCCACACATGCTCTGTGATACACACACAATCCATGAAGTGATCTGCAAGTTAGGAGAGATATACATAGTGATATAAATTAAAGAGGCAATTCGAAATTAAAGAGATATACATAGTGATACGAATTAAACAAGAAATTCGAAATTAGCGAATTATGAAAGGGAAATACAAAGATGCAAAGATATACTGATATGCACAAGCTACCCAGACCATTGGTGCCCCCCCCAAAAGGTCCTGGCACTACTTCAATGGAAAAATGCAGTCACATAATCAATATGGCATTGATATTAATCACCAAAACATAGTGTACAATGAAATTGAAGATAATGTTTGTGTGTATAAATAAAATCTGTGTTTCTTCGTGGCATAGACAACATGTATTATAGAGTTTATACAGATATTGAGAGGTCGACCACTGGAAGGGTCGACACTCTCTAAAAACAAAAATTCATTAAATTCCATCAACATAAGCATCTTGTCCAACAACCTCGTGCGCTCAAAATAGCGGCCACTGCAACTACCCAAGTCTGAATGCAACGAGTTCCATAGCTGGAGGGCGTGAGTGGGCACAAAACCCATGTTTCCAATTCGCCCATCAAAGCTCGCCGATATGCTAGCCGCCAACTCCACTATGCTCCGAGTGCTGGAAGGAGGACTGGATGGAAGGTCGGGTCACATTTTTGCCATGTTGCAAGCAAACAAGAAATGTTAGGACATTGTAATCACACAATTGAAGATGAATTAACATAAAATCATTACAAAACGATGATTACACATACCTCATGTTGTTCCATAGCGAATTGATGCAAAAAACTTGATAATGCCTTTAAAAAGACCTAAATAAGAGCATATAGTGTATAATTTTCATATGAAAAAGGGATTTGGTCATTGGAAAAACAGTTAAACACCAAATCAACAGAGATCTCTATATAACTTGTATTTATGAATCATATCTCTCTCTCGAGACCCATTCTCAAGGATGATTACAAGGAAACTCATCAAAACAACAATTTCTTGCAACATTTAAAAATAAAAAATATTGTGCCTATGGGACCCATGCCCAATTGCCTGACACAATTTTGAAAATAGTCTTGAGACATGTCTGGTTCCTCAAACATATAAACAAAGATTTGAATTTTGGTAAAAACAAGACAAATTATACAACATCTAGAGATGAGACAGAACATGTGATCCTAATTGGATCCACACAACAACACGATTGGTTATTAGTTCAAGTTCTATGAGTATTGGAAAAATCAAGGTCTGAGACTAAGGAAGTAAGAAACAAGGTTGATGTCATGAAAGGACCCATGCCATTCTGACTAGTGTCCATGTCTGCATTAACATCATACTCTTAATGTCAACATGGGAAAAGCCAAAATCAAAAGAAAGAGATTTGAAAGAAAAATGAGAAGGAACAAAATGTATGTATAAAAAAAACACTCAAGAAACTATTCATCAAAGTGCTTAGTGAGAAAAGACAAAAGAAGAGAAGCAAATGCTAGATTTGGGGGGAGTTGAGGAGTCAGGGATACTTGGCCTTCCAGTTGACCCCGCTATTTGATCCATTCTCTTATTTATTCATGCACTATGAAGGAATAAGGGTTCTTTGGTTGAGTTTGAGAGGAATTGATGCCCAAATTCCCATGTGAGATTGGGAATGTATGAGAGAGATAGAGGGCATTGTAAACTACACATTCAACAAGAAATAAAGAGATTGATTAAATCCAATCAAACGTTGGTTTTCCGATTTAGGTTTCTAGGGAAAATATGGTGTCCATTATGCCTTGAATGCTTTGAATATTTATTTGTTTGTGGAACAATACAATTTGTTTGGTGTTTTATCTATATTAAAGATGTTACATGTAGTCATACTTGTGGTTTGATTGTCAATCCCTAGCTATAGTTTTGATTGTTTCACTAAAAATTCCATTCTCCATTGACAATTGATGAATGCCAACAACTGTAGATTACACACTATCCATTTCACCTTGAGATCTAAGAACAATGGTTGAGATATTATGGTTGTTGTATTTTTAAAGTTAATGTGTATTCCTATCCCTCAATTTCTAGAAAAAAAATTGTGTTCATTGAGCAATTGACAAGCCTACATCATGTTAATCGATTTCTTGAGGCAATCTCTCTCTCCCTTGAGTACACACGTAGCTTGCATTCTATTAATTTCTTCCTTGAGGTTGTACATAGGCCATAGGGGCCATACACAACTTGGTGGATTGTCTTTCTCTTCCTAGAACTTGTGTAATTAGTGGTTGATTGATTGTTTACTTAGTGGGGAACCATTTGTTGAGTAAGGAATTGTCAAGTTGTGATAGCCAAGGAATTGTCAAGTAAAAAAAACAAAGAATTTAATTTATTTCATTCCTCCTCTTCCCATTGCATTGGAGATTGTATGGTTCAAATATTTTGTCATGTTTGTGGATTGTCTTATTCCCATGTTCCATGAAACCATATTGTATCACATACGTAATTAGTGGCCATCCCATATGTTTGAAGCAATTCCCATTCCTTTTATGTTATACATAATTGGCATATTATATAGGTTTCCATGAACGATATTTAAGTTGAATGGGAGTTGAATATAAACATATAGGAGCATTGCCTTGTATTGAAAACTTGAGTTGAATCATGAGTTCATACAACTAAAAAGAGAAAGGGAAGGTTCATTGAGATGAGCTTGTTTGCATCCAAACATTGCATAACAGAGCTACTCAAGTACAAGAACTCAAAATAATTAAATGTTATCATTGACATCTCATCCTTGAACATACCTACAAGAATTGAAAAAGACTGAAATTTTCCTAGGGATCCATGTTGGTGAAACATACATGCTATGATCTTACCATTTACGGATCATATGGTATCAGAGACTAAGTTCAAATATACTAGAGACATGCATGGTAAACGCCCACAATGATTACCGAATAAGTGGATAAGAATTGCTACCATACCCACATATAAGAAGAGGACCAACAATAATAGGGGTCAACAATAATAACATAATGGGGAAGATCCAGAAGTTAGGTTTAGTCAACTGGAGTAGAGCATAGTTGTACTGACAAATATGGTAATACAACTACTGGTAACAGAGAGTAAGGAAGAAACCTAGACAAAGAGTGAGCATGGAGAACATAGGGCTAGCCTAGAAGATACAAAGAAAAAGGAGAGGGAACCAAAGTCAGAGCTGAAGACAAAGATAAACACGGGAGAATGAAACCATAGCAAATTGCAGGTATATTTCCATGTAGAGGCAAGTGTGGACATGAAACCATATGTAGTAGAAGTCGATGCCATCAAACAAAATTAGTGGCTACAATAGTTGGAGGTGTACTTTAGCATGCATGAAGTCATTGAGAAACAAAGGATTACATTTGCTTGGTTGAAGCTTGAAGGACATGCTTTGGAATGGTGGGAGAGTGATGCAATGGGAAGAGAACTGGAAAAAATTCCACCATTAACTCATTAGGAAGTGTTCAAGGACATGATCAAAACCTAGTTCTACCCAATTGGAAATGAGAATAATCGACATATTACATGGAATTACTTTAGGCAAGGGCATGGGAAATTAATGTAAGAATTCACAACAAAGTTCAAGAAGGGAGATATTCAGCTAAGTGTCTCTCTCAAAATCAAATATATGTTGATCAATTACTTGGGATCATTTAGTCCTCAAATTTGACAATAATTGATGTTATTCAAGCATAAGACAATTGATGAAGCAAGTGTTTGAGCATAGTACCTTGAAGGAGACATTTGGAAGCAAAAATTTAGGATGCAAAAGCAAAAAGAACCACAAGAATAATAGAGAAAAGGGAAGAACAAGAAGAAGTGGAATTAGAAGAAGATAATGGAATCAACACAAGAAGCAACACCTTCCATCAAGAAATGCAAGGCTTGCAAGAAAAAGGGACATACTGAGGAAGACTGTTAGAAATTACACCCCCAAGCATTTCCATAAGAGGAGGAAGAAGAAATATTTGATAGTATTAGATGCCAAAGAGAGGGTGGATAATACCTCAGACCTAGAAGGAAAAGTCAATTTCACTACCCTTCGAAAGGAGGTAGTGCAGTCACAAGGAAGAGAAGGAGATGACAAAAATGTTTTGCATCAAGATACACATTAAATGGAGCAAGGTAGTTTGTTTGTTTGATCTTGGTTTGCAATCCAATATGATCTCTATAGTTAGTTCATAAGCTTAGCCTAGAAACTCATGACCATCCACATCCATACCCCCTAGTTTGGGTAAGAAAAGATGTAGAATTGAGAATGGGAAAATAATGTAGATTTAAGTTTTTCCTTAACCAAAACTTTGAGGATGAAGTGGTAGCAAACACAATTCCTTTGGACATGTGTGAAATCATCTTGGGAAGCCCATAATTGTACGTGAGAGATTCCATCTTTAGGAGGAGAGAAAACCAATATAGGCTTATCAAGGATGGGAAGGAATTTTCCATGAATGCTCATAGAGAAAAGTCCAAACTTTCTTTTATTAGTGCTCATCAAGAAAGGAGAGTTACTAGAAGTACAAATAAGTTTGTCTTGTTGTTTTTTTGAGAAGGAAAGTAAAACAGAGAAGGCATTGAAGTGGAGATGAAGGAATCATTGGAAGGATGTAGTGGTAAGTAGTGTTGGGAACTACAAAAACTTATTTAATCCTACAAGGAGGTTTTCCAAGAACCTAAGGGGCTGCCACCCAAGCGAGAGGTTGAACATGAGATTTAGTTGGTCCCATAATTGTCACTACCAAACATTGGGTTGTATAGGTAGTCCATTCTAGAACCATATGAAATAAAGAAGGATTTGTAGTGGTTTTTGGAGTAGGGAATCATTAGGCCTAGTATGTCTCTACGTGGTTTATCCATCATCATGGATCCAAAGAAGGATGGAAGTTGGAGAATGTGCATTGATTACCATGCCCTAAACAAAATCACAATAAAGAATATATATATTTTGCCAATGATTAATGAATTGTTGGTGTTAATCCCTAGAAAAACCCCCATGTTAAGTATATAACCCCTTGTTAAGCTTTATATATTGAATTATTACATTTCCAATGTTATATTTGTATGTAGGCTAGAAACCTTCATTGTACCCTTTCATTATAATTATACACTTTGTCTCTTATATATATACACCACGGAGACCTAGTCTTAGAAGCATATCATATCATCTTTTGAATTGGATATATTGTAAAAGGAGGTTTCCTCCTCAAAGTGGACTATATTCATTGACTTTTTGTCATTTTTAAGGCATTGGATCATAACATTTGGTTTCAGAGCATCGATCCTAGGGTTTTGCTGCTTCAAGCAAGTCATCTTGTAATTTTCGCTATAATTTTTTTTATGTGATTTTTTAGACAACGAAATTTAGAGGTTACTTAGGAGACATATCAAAGTACCTTTGAGAAAAATTTCAGGTTTTGGGTCATTATACTTTTTGAGATATAGCGTATGAAAAATATGGTTTTTGATTAATCCATAATTCAGTTTTAAACGAGTTATCTTGGGATTTTCACTATAATGTTTTTTTTTTGGAGGTTTCAGATAGTGAAATTTTGTGGAGACTGAGGATACAAGCCATAGTACATGTGGTAAAAATTTCAAGTTATGGTTCGCTATACTTTCCGAGATAAAGCCCATGGAAGGCAAGGTTTGTGACTAATTTTGAAATTTGTTATCTTGTCATTTTTGTTGTAATTTTTTTTTTTAATAAAGTTTTAGATTCCTGAGTTGACACAGTGAAGTACATGTGGAAAATATTTTAGATATTGAATCATTATATTTTGTGATATATTTCTTATGGAAGTTACGTTTTTGCGCAAGTTATTTTCTAGTGATTTTAAGAGATTTTTCCGTGGCTAGCAAGCTCATTTTTTATATTTTTTTTAGAGACATGTTCCGACATATTTAAATAACATAGGGTATGTTGTTAAGTAGGTAATACTGTGGTTGGGGAAGAAAACAAGCAATAAATACACATGGTTTCACATGGTTACTAGAAACACATTGCTAGAATTGTTTTTGGACAAAAACTATGTGTGAGGTTTTGAAACGTCCAACGTTTCGAGTGGTGATCCGGATTATTTTCGGAACAAAATGAAAAAAGAGATATTACAATGAAATACACATAAATATTGTTAGAAACAAAGAAATACAACAATATATGATTTCTATTAATGAAATAAATGTACAGAGAGTGTAAGAATACAGAGTGCAAGACTCACTAGAATGGTGGCAGCTTTATCTCTGAGAAGAAATGTGACGAATACACTCATTTGCAAGAAGATGAGTACAATGAGGCTCTGAAAGAATTTTTATAATAAACATGAATTCCAAAACCCTAGACATTCAAAAACCTAACCCTAGGAGATGAAGCGCCAAAAGTCATGTGGGCCTTGTTGGGGTAAGTTAGTACATCAACTTCCCGGGGTCGTAACTTTCGCATGCGATCTCCGTTTTAGGCATGTGATAGCTCGTTGGAAATGTATTTTTGAGAACTATGCATTATGCCATAAAAATATAACTCTGTCTACAATTTGACTGTGGAAAGCCAAGAAAACAATGTTTAGGGCCCCAAAACGTCCCTAGAAGTACAAAAAGATGTACTGACAGGAAAACTTCCAAAATAAGTCAGTTGGAATAGGTGGGTGGCCACCATTATCCACCTGGACGCTGTGTAGGGCTTCAGGACAGCCCCGAAAGTGTAGAACCCACTATTACAAATAAATTTCCCCATTACAGAGAAACACGTTGAAGTAAAAATTGTCAAGATGAGCCAGTTGGAATTTGGAACAGGTGGGTGGCCACCAATATCCACCTGAATCAAGTGGACACTCTACCCATCATCAACTTCTTATGTCCCTGATGATGGGTGGGGTATCCACTTGAAATGTTGGATGTTTCAAAACCTCACACACAATTTTTACCCATAATCACTCTAGAAACCTACATACTTAGAAACACATTGCTTCACCTATTGGAAACCCATGCAACCCTTCTTGGTACCCCTTTGAGTAGTACCACATTTGATGGTACCTATAGATGGAATCTCACTTCCACGTACCTCTAGGTATCTAGGAATTTTCCTAGGTGTACCTGAAACCAACCTTAGATAAGTTATTCAACCATCTTGTTGCTATAGTACACCAAGAAGAATACTCGGGAAGACCACTCCCTAGTCCCTAGGTAGTCAAGTAGTATTTGTAAGAGCATAGTTGAGCCTCCTTAGTTAGTTCCCTGAGATATTGGGCCGAGTACAATTGTTGGACCCCACACATATAACATAGATATATATAACCTGACACTCCCTTGTCCTTAGGACCCAATAAATTTTTTCCATGGCTCCAAAGAAAAATACAAAAATTGCTTCACCAAAATAATCCTCCAAAAAGATCCTCCATGACTCATGAAGAAAACGAGGATATACAAAACTAGTTAATGAAAAAGGTCTATTTGATGACTACTCAAACAAAAATAGAAAGGAAGATGGGAGAAAATACAGAACATATGGAAAATAAGAAGGGTGAAAATATGGAAAAGATGGAAAAGAAGATGGAAAAATTGATGGATAAAAAAATCAAGGAATTGCAAAATTCCATTTTATAAACCTTATATGTGAGGCTTCCTGGAAGTGACATTGTGACCGAAGTGACTCATGAAAATAAACGTAGTACTCATATTGAACAACTAGTCGGTAATAAGCAGTTTTCAAGTGGATTTAACTCTAGTAGCGGAGTTAATTATGGCGGGGGTCCTAAATTAAACTTTCCTGAGATTGAATTAAAGAAGTTTGATGGAGCATAAGTCTTTACATGGGTGAACCAAATAGAGCAATATTTTGAACCACATAATATTATGGATGATAAGCAAAGGATTCACATAGAAACTTTGACCTTTGAGATAAAACCATATCAATTGTATCAATGGGTAATTAAAATGAATCCCCCTTGTTATCAATATACTTGGGGTTTATTTACAAGAGACTTAGAAGCACAATATGTGAAAGTTTGGGAATAAAACTACTTTAGTCAATTGACAAGAATCAAGCACTTAGGTGATATTGAAGATTGTAATTCAAAATTTCAGGTACTCACCACAAGGGTGGATGACATAAGTGAGGAACATTTATTGGAAGCTTACATGGGTGGATTAAAAGAAGACAATAAACATGAACTTTTACTAAAACATCCTAGAAATATTATAGAAGCTATGCAACATGCTCATCATATTCAAGCCAAGAATAAGGATACACACATATCTACCATTGGAGAGTATGCATGAAGCAGAGATTGTTTTGGGGTTCATAAGACAACCGTACCTCAATCAACAAGGTTGACACCTCAAAAAATGGATGAAATAAGAGCAAAGGGACCATGTTTCAATTGTGACAACAAGTACAGTAAGGGGCATAAATGTAGTGAGAATAAATTATTCTACATAGACAGTGAAGAGGAATAAGATCAAGATTTGAAACCATCACAAGAGCTAGATCTAGAAGAGAATACTCCAACGATATCTTGTCATGCATTGGTTGACATCAATACTCCACAAACCCTCGAGATACAAGGATACAAAAAAAAGAAAAAGTAACGGTGTTGATTGATTCTAGTAGCACCCATAACTTCATCAATTACAAATTAGCAAAAGATCTCAAATGCTATGTATTTCCATCAATAGAGTTCCAAGTAATGATTGCATATGGAGGTGCCATAAATTGTTCTGGGAAGTGCCATAAATTGTTCTGGGAAGTGCCATAGTATTAACCTCAATATGGGGAAGTATTTTTTGGATATTTCCATGATTTCCATCCAAATGGGTGGTGTTGATGTTGTATTAGGGGTCCAATGGTTACAATCATTGGGAATAGTGGCTCTTAATTTTCAAAATCTTTTCATGATATTTTCCTCAGAAGGCAAGGAAATTGAGCTTAGCGGTATCCAAGGCAAAATCTTCTAAGGTGATAAGCTCTAATAGCATGACAAAATTACTCAAAAAAGGACACCATGGTGTAGTTGCACAATTATGCTCATAAGATGTTCAAACATCTATATCCTCTGCTCCAATGGATCTCCAAATAGATACCAACAACTATTCCAAGGAATTTGGAGAGATGCCTAAGGGTCTTCCACCTGTTTGAGATCACGATCATGTTATTCATTTGCAACCAAGAAGTGTACCATTTAACATTAGGCCTTACAGGTACATATGCATAGAAGAGTGAGATTGAACGTATGATCCAAGAAATGTTAGAGTCTGACATCATTCAACCTAGCCAAATTTCTTTCTCTTCACCAATAGTGATGGTTACGCAAAATGATGGTTCATGGCGTATGTGTCCAGACTATAGACAACTCAACAAAATGATAATCAAAGATAAGTTTCCTATTCATGCCATTGATGAATTATTAGATGAATTGCATGGAGTAATTTTCTTTACTAAGTTGGATCTTCATTCAGGATATCGTCAAATTAGAATGAGGCAAGAAGACATTCCCAAAACAACCTTTAAAACACATGAAGGTCATTATGAGTTTTTGGTTATGCCATTTGGACTTACTAATGCACCTTTAACATTTCAAAGCTTGATGAATTCTATTTTCAAACCCTTCCTTAGAAAATTTGTGTTAGCATTTTTTGATGACATGCTAATCTACAACAAATTTTGGGAAGAGCATGTACAACATGTTGACAAAGTATTACAACTTTTGGAAGAACAACGAATTTATGCAAATCCTTCCAAGTGTGTCTTTGGGGTTCAAGAAGTGGAATATTTAGGTCATATTGTATATCATGAAGGTGTAAAATTGGACCCTAACAAAATTACAACTATGAGGGAATGGCCAATTCCCAAAACCTTGAAGA
>SNQJ01S0006264.1:12319-27767 GCA_010110895.2 Picea sitchensis | reverse complement strand
CAATAGACCATTAAGATTGGTGTATGGATAGGAAGAAGTTGTGCCATTAGAATTTCTGGTACCCAATCTGTGCATAACAATAATTACCAACATGAGAAAAAGAGGCACAATACAGGAGAGGTTAAGTCAACTAATTGAAATGGAAGAGGACGAGATTCTGGAAGGATTTCACCAGGAATTAAAGAAAGCAAGGGACAAATCCTAGCATGATAGACATATTAAAAAGAAAAGATTTAAGGAGGGAGACTTAGTTCTTCTCTATGATAGCAAATTTTTGCAACACCCTGGTAAGTTTAGAATGCATTGTGTAGGGCCATAAGAAGTAAATACTATCACAGATGGGGGATATGTGCAACTAAAGGACTTGGGAGGAATATAACTAAAAGGAATGGTCAATGATAGTCGACTGAAACTGTACAGGGACAGTCAACCTACTCACTCTTAAAAGATACAACGCAATAAGAAATTCATGTATATAGTGTACTAATAGTAGATGTTAGGAAAGAAAACTGACAAAAGGAAATAAAAAGTGGAAAAAGAAGAAAAAGGAATAAAAAAATAGAAAAAGAAGAAAAACACAAAAAGAGGCAGAAGTTGATTGAACAATAGGAAAGTGGGAAAAAAGTCACACGCAGCAATTACTATGACAACATAGAAAGACAACGCACGCGAAAAAATTGGACTTAGCGCAAATGCATGGATAAAGTGAAAAAAATGATGACCAGGTCTATAAAGTACAGAAAGCACGCGTTATTTCGACACTTTGTGATTTTTTAGCACAGAGCAAGATACAAATGCGTTCCCTAGATACAATTGTGCAAAGAAGAGAGAAAGTGTTTGAATTGGATAAAATATGACACCACCAAAGTTTGGCACTCCAAGCCAGTACGTATGGGTTACTCGACAGGGCCAAAGGAGGAAGGAAAGGATGAGGGAGCCCGAGAATGTCGTCGAGCTCGAATATGTCACCACTTCTGAGACTGAGTCAATCAGATCGACACGGGTTGAGAAGGAAACATCAACAGCGACACAAGAAGAAGTAGGGCATGGTTTTGGGACCCGAGATGATATTCCAAACCCTAATCCTAAAACAATGGCTAAACCTGATGAAATGAAGGGTCAGTAACAGGGTTTCGACGAAGAGGAGGTGTTGGTCGAGGATATCATGAACCAATTAGACTCCGAAGGGGAAGAAGATGATGTAGAAACAACCGAGGTAGTCCCATCTATTGTCGAGAAGAAAAGAAAGGAAAAGGATGCCACATATATTACACTTCCCTGCCTCCCAGACACAGTGGTCACTATCGACGACATGCTCTAAAAAGTAACTAAACTAAGGTACTCGAACCACGATGTGTGCAATGCAACTAAATTCTCATATTTGGTCGAGGAAGCCTACCTAGCAAACAAAAGGAAAATTGGACCCCTAGGAAAACCAATCATGGAGCCAGCGCAGTGGATAACAAGGCTTTACGACTCCGGGATAATGAACCTCTTGGACATACCACACTTCGGTTGCAGTAAAAATGTTGGGCTTTGCGTCAAATAATTGCTAGCCCGGGTACATGACAGAATCCTTTGGATGGATAGGATGGTACAGCTTGATGTAGTGTTGATAGCCAAAATTACAGGATTAACTACAATAGGTGCACAGTCAGAGGAGTACTTGGACAACAAAGCATGTGATAAGGAGATCGATGAGCTGGTCAAAGGACAATTTGACACCAGCAAAGGAAACATGGGCATTGTACTTAGAGATATAAATGAAAACACGACAAGGTTCGCCAAAAAGCTCATGGTTTACAAGTTGTTGAGGAAGTGTAGGAAATAAGAGGCTCCAGCAGCAGTCATCGTTGCAGCCACACAGTGTGTGAAGGGAGTAATGTTCAGTTGGTTATCGTACCTCCTAAACTAGTTTTTGATTGATTGCAGAGATGCATAGGATAATGGAACCGTGTTCCATTATTCTTGGCTCATCATTCCCATAGCTTTGGCAGGATGGCAGGAGCCAAATTTTTTAGCCTTTCTGGATAGGAAAGGAAAGTTCTATGCGGACAGATATGATTCCCTCTGGCATGCCAAGGACAATAAAATTCAGTAGGAAAATAGCACAATATTTGTGATGGTACTAGAAAATATACAACAACGCACAACCATTGTGTGGCACATTCATGTGGAGGTGTTCTAAGAAACTGGAGGGATATCCAGGTTTAAGGCATACAAGCACCACATGTGGATCCAGGCCGTAAGGGATCCAAAGAAGGAATGGTTGGAGATGAAATACTATGTCACGAAGGAAGATATTGATTGGATAATCAATGACTAGCTAGTGCAATCGAAGATGCCAGTAGAAAAACTAGCAACAAAGTTGGTTGCAACGCAATCCACCAAAACCAAGGGGTAGGCCGAAGAAGGTCCTTCAATAAAAATAGACATCCCAGCTAATAACACTAGGAAGGCTGCAGCACGCACTCAGGCATTGGGAAGCAGTACAGTGCCAAAGAAACCAAGGAGGACAGCAATAGTGACCAAGACAAACAATCAACAGGATGTCAAAAAGGGGGACACATCTCAAGCTGGAGAGGAAAGGGTATAGGTCACAATGAGTGGGGCACAACCCTCACAGACAAAAAGGAAGACAACGCAGGTAGAGGAGAAGCAAAAAAATATGAATTATACCAAGGCAGATCTAGTCATCACCTTGACAGAGGATGATGTTGAGTTCATGGCGGACAATGTCCAGGACGGGGGGAAGAGGTGGTCCGCGGTGCAAAGAAGAAAGAGAAGAGATCATGGAAAAACTCATAGAATTCCATGAAACTCTACAACAATTACAGATTTCTGGAGTACCGCAGGCCACAACGCAACAACATGAAAACACACAGCGAACCCCTGTGCAGAAAGAAGGAGATGAGACAGTTCAGCTAGTAGTGCAAGGCAAGGATACATTCACAGTCATAGGGAAAATGGTCAAAATGGATCAAGAGACTGTGAAAAAACCCATGGGGAAATTGACCATTTTGAGGTAGTCATGGCTCAGATACCCACCAAGGCACTATACAAACTCTAGGCTAGCATAATGCAAGAAGTACAATTCAGATCCTGCACGGATGCCACTAACTTGGAGGTGGTAGGGGAGTCGTAGAAATGTTAGAGATCACCTGTGACCAACTGACCTTAGAGAAAGAGGAGTAAAAAGAATGCATTGACAAGCTAGAGCAGGGGATAATAGCGGTATACGACCGCATTCTAGATATTGCGCAAGCACCAAAGAGGAGTGCAGAAGAAAATATAAAATTCATTTCACAAACAATTGATGAATATAGGCAGGAAATCAAGGAGTTAAAAGAAAAACTTAATCCTACAACTCCTCATGCTCCTCATGAGGTTCGATACCAAAGAGAATAGAAATTCACACTCCAGATAGCAGAGATCGAAAAGGAAGCAAGGGAAGTTACAGAACTGTTCGACAGAACTGCGTACATTTGGACAATTTTGGAAGAGGACGAAAAGGTCCAACAGTGGGACCAACAAGAGAAGAAAATTAGCGCTACCACACATGAGTTGAAGCAACGATAGAAAACCATGAGCATTACGGAGTGCTTGAAGGGCACCCCAAAAATGAAGACTCTGTAGACAGAGTTAAAGACAGCGTAGACAAACAAGCAAGAAAGACAAGCCCAGTTGGAGCCCCTCCAGGAACAAGCAACATAGATGATTGCACAGCTGGAGGAAGAGAAGACAAGCATGGCACATGCACATTCAGAGAGCGCAACATTACTACAAGAACATATAACAACGCAGATAGTCAAGGTGATAACAGTCAAAGCTACGCAGGTGAAGGAAAAAGGAAAGGAACTAGCAGAAAAGTTCCACTACTTGGAAAATGTTGTACAGGGAGTGCACACCACCTGAGTGGCTCGGGATGAGCCACATGTCAATGTTGGGGAATGTTGGGTGCATGCCTATTTTAGGAAGAAAGTCTATTTTTGGCGCAGGCCTATGTTTGGGAGAAAGATTTGTTTTGGGAAAGACCTATTCGGAGAGAAAGACCTACTTTTGGATCACGCGCAACAAGTGGCAAGAAAGCAACATGCAAAAAAAGAAGGAAAAGCAGCATGCAAGAGGAAAAGCAACGTGGCGCGCAGACAAACAAGCCTAACCATTATAGGGTTGGGGTTTTTAACAAATATTGTAACAGTTGTAAGCCTATAAAGTAGTATAAATAAGGACCTAGGAGGTCTAAGAAAGAGGTTTAGTAGGTTCAAGAGTTTAGTCGATAATTGTAAGCAAGTTTATTATGATTTTTGTGGTAGAGTTGAATAAGTTAGTCCTTGAGGGTTAGGTCATGGGCTGAGGAGCCTAGTGTAATCTACTCAGCCTCACAGAGGGTAGTTACCCTCATTTTGATTGTATTATTAAAGATGTAATGGGCGCAGCGCAAGATTTTGCAGCAGAATAAATAAAAGAGCAGAGAAGCCAGATCTTTGTGGACATGGCCCCACGAGGGGGTGAACCATGGTAAACCTTGTGTTTTATGTGATTGTTGAGGAATGATTTACTTTTTTGTTGATCATTAGCTTAAGAATGAATGGTTAAATTAGTTATATCAACATGCATGCATAGGGTTAAAGATGAATGAATCATAGACATAGATGAATGATTAACAAGGATAATGCATAAAGAAGAAAGAAGCCAACCACAATCCCCACTCATTCCTAGACTGAAAACACCTGAGTATTGAAATCCCCCATAAAATTTATCTTGGGTGAGACTGCGGTGTGCATCCTGTGCGCAACATTGCCTTCTGGTTTACCAGGAGGGTCGATAGTTTTGAGGGTTTTTTTGGAAACCTGTTTGAGATCAGAACCTGGGTCATCCCAAGAAGAAGTTAAACCCAACAACCTGGGTCATCCAAAGAAGAAGTTAAACCCAATAGTTACAAGGGTGGCCAACAATGTGTGCTTAAGTACCACTTGTAGTTCCTGCATGTATGCTTCCCAAAACACAGATTTATGTGTTGAACAGCATATCTCTGTAGCTTTAAGACGTCGAATTACGTCTCTACCCTGGAAAAAAAAAATTAACCCACAATTGTTTGTCAAGGAAAGTGCTATGATACCACTTGTAAGGTACCAGATCTATTAAAATAGTTGAAACATAAATATTGAAGAGAATACTAGTGGAACTACAAAATAGATGAAAACACAACACCAAAATAATACATGTATTGATAGGAAACAATGTTCACTTGCCTCTTCGAGGGGGAAAGCTCCAACAGAGCAGAGCTCTATTACAATAATTCTGAAGACAAAACTTCTCATGCACTCGACTCTTATCTATACTAAATCTATCTACCAAAAGAACAATCGAGAGGAAGATATTCTAGAAGCGAAAGCTTCTATTAGGTCTTATTACAATTGACTTATTCTTCCTTTTTACTAGGCCTTATTAATATTGGACTTTATTACATGGAAAATATATTATTCTACCTATGTGAGGGGTTAGGAAGGTTAGGTCCCTAACACTATCTCCCAAAATTTTGATTATGACCACTTAATAGATAGATATGGAGGCATTTTTTAGCCCAATCTTGTTGTTAGAAATGCATATGAAATCCATCAATCAACCTACCAATGGTTCAAATATGCCCTCAATACTCTACTAGAGTAGGAATGCAGCATTGCACAGACAATTGTCCCAACAACTTATCATTTCCCTGGATTCATTTTGATGTTCTCAAGTCTCTATGACCCTAATTGAAGAGTAGTGAAATCTCGTGATGGAACTGGAATGATTTTTCATGTGAATGTAAATGCTATATTTGAAATGTCACTAATACTTGATAACCAAATATTTCTTGATGAAGAGATTTTAAGTTCACAACTAAATTCCTTAACAAATGCGCAGAAGCAATCTTTATTGCTAAAAACTATTACCTGAGAATTACAAAATGAATGAGTTAACCCTACCTTTATCAACATGGATCCTTTTGGTTGTATATAAAGAAATCATTGCCATCTCTTGTTTAATTATGGGATGTGATAATGATAGTGTTGTGGATGACTCGATTTTAGGGTTTATTTTCAGATCACACAACAAAAAAGGTTTACTTATGTCAATTTCTTGTCTAATCTTATTCACAAGCAATATGTTTAGTTTCAATCCTTCCTTAAAATGCTTTAGGTATCAATATTACTTAATCTACCTTGTGATTTATTTCCAGTTTGTTCATTTTGAGCATTTAGTGTTAAATAAGGTTGATTAACAAGGTGGACCTTTACTAGTAATAGAATGGACCAAAATCGTTTAAGATCAAGGGCAAAAGAATGGTTTTAAAAAATTTGTGGATCAGTTCATGACCACTTAATAGATAGAGATGGAGACATTTTATATCCCAAGCTTGATGTTATAAATGCATATGAAATCCATCAATCAACCTACCAATGGTTCAAAGATGCCCTTGATACTCTGGTAGACTAGGAATGCAGCCTTGCATAGGCATTCTCCCAACAACTTATCATTTCCCTGGATTCATTTTGATGTGATCAAGTCTATATCACCCTAATTGAAGAGTAATGAAATCCCATAATGGAATTGGAATGATTTTCCTATGAATAAAAATTTTATATATGAAATTTCACTACTACTTGATAACTAGATAGTTCTTGACGAAGAGATTTTAGGTTCGCAATTAAATTCCTTAATAAATGAGCACTAGAATGAGTTAACCCTACCTTTATCAACATGAATATTTTTAGTTGTATCTAAAGAAATAATTGACATCTCTTGTTTAATCATGAGATATGATAATGATAGTGTTGGTTGTGGAGCCTGATTATCTTCATGATTCAAAGGTTTGTTTCAGTCGTGCTTGGACCCCATTCCCTAAAGGGGGGTGTGGGGGGGCTTTCCCCCCCACAACTGTCACCGGGGTGGTCCATGAGGGGGTGTTGGAAATTTTTGTAGCCCCCTCCTGGCGGAGATTCGGGGGCAACGCCCYCGAAGCGAATTTTTGGGAAAAAAWGCCTTGTAAAATATTGTAATTTCATAKTCAATCTGGAMCTTTCRTTATAAGGTYGCAGATCTGACTATATAAGTTRTGTTAGCGTTTTTTKCCCTAGAAAACAACCCTCTTTTATGAGGGAATTGTATTGTGGTTGTGTATTATTGCAAATATTGTATTCTRAGAGAGGAGATTGTGAGAGAAAGAAGAGGAAGTTACAGTGGGTGTGTTGTGGGTTGTATCCCTTGATTTTGTTGGATAATAAAAAGGAATGACCTGGAAATTTMTCTGGTGTACATAGCCCACACTGGGTGAACAACRTATATMTGTRTCTCTATTGTATTGTGTATCKTTTATGTTTTATTTTCGCATTTGTCTTATTTTGTTGCTCCTTGATCCTGTTTTTCTAGCAGATAGTGTTGTGGATGACTCAATTTTAGGGTTTCCTTTTAGATCACACAGTCATAAAGGTTTAATTATGCCAATTTCTAGTTTGATGTTATTCATGAGCAATTTGTTCTATTTGAATCCTAGAAATTCTTTAGGTATCAATCTTATTTAATCTACCTTGTGATTTATTTCTAGTTTGCTCATTTTGAGCATTTAGTGTTAAATAAGGTTGATCAACAAGGTAGACCTTTTCTAGTGGTAGAATGGACCAAAATTGTTCAAGATCAAGGGAAAAAGAATGGTTTTAAAATCTCTGTGGAATAGTACTTATATGATGACTGCACAATTATTAGAATTTGTGGCTCATAGCTCAAACCTTCTCTGCTTCCAGTCTTTTTGAATCTTGGGAAAAAAATTCTTGAGTATACTATACAAAGATTGAACTTAGAATTTATTCGTTTTTCTTCAATAAATTGAAAAGTTACTTTCTCTTTACCTGCAGAAAATTTCTATTTCACAGTCAAAAGAAAATCAACACTAATTGTGGTTGAGAACATGATGAAATCTTTAAATTTAATGGAAGGAAAAACATGGCATTATGAACCACATCATATTATTTCCAACCTAAGAATTGTTATTGTCTTTTCTCCTTATCTTCATCACGTAGATGCAGAGGCAGAAAGACCCACAAAGAAAGATAGATGAACAAAAGTGTAGGAGGTCTTGCAAGCACCAAATGTTTTGGCAAACACAAAGTGAAGTGTTAAAAAAGAACAAACCAGCCAAAAACAAGGGTCAACTCAGGTTATCTCGATTGAAGATGATCAACCAACACATGCAATAAGTAAAGTAGTGAGTTCAATTGCATCAATGGGAATGAATCTGGGTAGTGGAATGACAACAAAGGAAATGGACTATCTCATAGAAACTCTAGAAAAAATAGAGTTACACATAAAAGTTACAGAGGTTGAATATCGAATGGAAGAAGACAAGACAGAGCCATTAACAAAAATAATGAGACTAGATTCAAGCTCTAAATTAGGGGAAGAATCAGAGAAACATGATGCTAAAAATGAAAAGATAAGAGTAAAGATACAAGTGGACTGATTTATGAGAAGTACATTATCTCAAACACCCAGATTCTAACACCTATCAAACCCACTCATAGATTTATGAGTAAGCTAGCACAAGAAGCATGAAGTTCTAAAGAAGTTTCAGTATATAAGAAGGGCATTGATGTATTTAGTGAAATAGTTTTGAATAAGAAACAACCCAGACAATCTAAAGAAAGATTGTTTTCTCAAACAAGCCAAGAAGCATCACCACCTCCTAGGCTCTTGACTCCACTAGATTATGACAAACGAACACTTGACATGGCTATTATGTAGCCAAAATTCAACAAGACTAAAGGAGAAATTAAGTCTCATGAACATGAGACCACTAAAGTGAAGTTTCATCTAGATAAGATTCCAATGGGAGATAAGATTGAATGAAAAAAAGCAAACAAGGAAAATGGTATCCAAAGATTTAACGCAAGCAAAAACAAATGTCAATAAATTGACAACATTGGTGACTAAGTTGGAGAATTAGCTAAAACAAGAGAGAGTTGTAAATAAGACGAGACTTGTAAATATTTGTGATTTAGAAGAAAGGATAATTTCTCATGGAGAAGACCCTAATGATACAACTAGAGTTGAGTCTCTAGTCAAAGATAAGGATAAGGAAATCCAAGTCTTAGAAGGCAAATTGAAAATACCAACATCAGAGCATGTTCAAACCAATGAGTTAATTGAAGTACAAAAAAAAGCACAATTAAGTGATCAGGTAACAAAGCTAACATAGCATAATATTGACGTAGGGAAGATAATTGACAGAATAAATTAGGAAAAAGAAGTAGCTCTATTAGCCAACTTGGCTTTAAAGGAAACTATTCCTGAATTTGAAATCATAAAAGAAGGATAAGAAGTAGAGGAGACAGCTAGCCTAAAAAATCAATTATCTATTGTTCAAAAATAATTAAGAGTGGTAGAGACTAATATTCAATGGAAAACCACATAGATTACAAGATTGAAAGCATAGTTGGAAAAACAAATTTTGATAATTGATGATTTTCATCAAAATATAAATGATAGGGATAAAATCCTAACTGAAGGCAATCAAAAAATTGAAGAGTTGACAAAGATTTTGGAAGATGTTGAAAAAATAATTTATGGAAAAAGATACTTAACCAGATCAAAGCATATGATTTGTGATCAAATCGTATTAATGATAGAAAAACTTAGAGGTAATTTTGACGTGGTTCAAAAAATTGAGATTCAAGCTCATAAAATTTAGATCAAAATTACTGAAGGTTGGTCAAATTTGGGAGACAAAGTTCAATTGGTGGATGAAGTGATCAAGTTCCTAAATGGAAAAATTCAAGCTAAGTTGATAGCTATGGGTTTCATAGATAGAGCTTTTGTTATCATGTTAGCAAGTGTAGTACACTCAAAAAGAAGTTTCATTATGGAAACTCAAAAAAATGTAATGTCTTTGGACAATTCACTCAAGAGTTTAGGGATGAATTTAGAACAAAGATTGAATTAGGATTGCCTCCCCCATGGACATCTAACATATGGTTTTTCGACATTGGTGTGTGCAATGATTCCCTACTCAAAGAGAGAAATAATATCGATTAGTTTAAAGATGTTAATGGTCCTGTTAGAGGAAATATGAAGTTTGATAATCTTTCAATTAATTTTAATCTATTAAGTACTATCACCAATCTGCATCAAAGTCTACCACCTACATCTTTTGATATTTATACTGAGTTAGATATTGCTACAAGAAAGATGACAAATTACAAGTATCTAAAAGGAAACAAATGGAATTCAATAGCCAAGTTGAGAAGCAAGGATCCGACAAAAATGAAAGCATCCCAAGTCACATCTACATCATCACCTCAACCCCTGCATATGAAAAAGAAGAATACATGATTGGATGGACAAATCTCAAATATTCTAGGCATGGTATAAGGAAATAATAAGTGTTTCCTTATAATATCAAGTTCCACTTTCTACTAATTTTGGAAACTTTTATTCAAGCAAAAAACAGTTGAGGTGCAAGAAGATAAGAATGAATAAAAGAAAGCAGATGGCATAGATTATAGGACTAAAGAGAGAACTTGTTTTGTCAACCATTTCGGTCATTAGGAAGATAAAAATTACTTTAATTTGTTGTGTTTTCATGGTCCTTCTGAGTTTTAAGAGGATTTATCCCCTATTTAGCTAGCACTTTTGTATATTTCATCTTTTCACTTGCTTTACATATTTCAACAAAGACTTCAGATTTTAAATCAAAAATGTTTTTAGAGATTTAATCTCAAAAACTTGTCTTTGTATTTATCAAAGTTTTAATATATCAACCATAGCTTGCAAGTTTTTCACATGACTAATCTTGCAATTATGGTGGATAATATTGAATGCCAAGTTAATAACATCTTTTATTTCATACTTCATGGTTCATAGTATTTATTACCGAGTTATGTTGTATTGGAGATATGACACACCCACCTAGTATTTCTCTTCCTAAGTTTATTAGTATTTGTTGAGAGTGATCCTGGTCTAAGATATTCTCCCCTAGATGAGGGTGTCAACTCCTCTTCAATCATTACTCAATTGTACTCCAATTAGACTAGTGGAGTCAATTATTGCATGGCAACCTCGATATTATCACCAAGTGTTGCATGCTCACCATGGGATCGTCACCAAGAGGGCTCACTCACCTTTGAATCATCACCAAGAGGGTGCACTTCACATGCATGAGGATAGGAGAGCACTACACATGTGCATGCATGAGATTCTCTACACTCCATTTGTGTGAGTCAGTGAACAGATGATTACATGGTCGGTTAACTTAGACTAGGTGGCAATTCACTCTGGTTTCTATCAGTGTGTCCACATCTCTCTAGAAGACTACTATGGCACATTTGTTTGAGCATGTAGCTTATATATATTATAAATTATTCACTTGTTGAGTGTGGATTAGTGTGTGGAATACAATTTTTTCATTCTTTCTCCAATTCGTCTTCTCAACTTTGCAAGTTTCGTGTTCACTATTTATAGCTAGATTCTCTATGCAGGTTTCACTACAATTTCACATGGTATCGGAGCCCATAGGTGTTGTAACATACCCAACACCCAGGTTGGGGCCACGCCACATAAAACTCTTTATCTTATGACTCTGATACCATAATGTAACGTTCCCTAGCTTGACCGAGGGATGTTACGGTGCGAAATACACATTAAATTATTAAGATTTATTGCTAATCAAATTCCTCTAACTTACCAATTACATATTTATAACAGATTTAACGACTTTCTATATCCATAAAATAGATGCATCTAAAGCATGCTAATAATCAACATGAGATGCAACTAAACCACTCATTATAGTAGCATATAAGTCATTCTCATTTACACAGATTTCATGCACAACAATAGCAGATGTAAATAACTTGGCAACAAGATAAAACACTTATCTTTAAACAAGAATTGTGCAATCAACTGCATGTGATGAACGCTCCACCCAACCATAGACTGACTATTCCAAATATCAACAACTAGTCACCCCTGAGATGAGGCTAGTAATCCACAAAAGAGGGTGGTCTCTCATAGTCCACTCGCAGCTCACAAAACTCATAACCCAACTAATATTCTCCTACAAATATCCAGATTTTTCTACCATCTCTCTTCCTCCTTACCTGCCCAATCCAAGGAATGCACCATTCATTTATCATGGATAACCCAAGGGATGTACCATTCATTTATCGGGGATAACCCAAGGGATGTACCATCCATTTATCAGGGTTAACCCAAGGAATTTTCCATTCGTTTATCAAGTTCTCTCTGGAACATGTAACTAGGAATCTCGCAGTTGGGAACTCAAGGGAACTTGCTACTAGGAAAACTATCAACAAACCAACAACAAACACTTGTTGTTTTAGTGAAATTCACATAGGAGTTCTCTCTTCATGCCCAACAACCTGACTCTTCAGTTCTCCGGCTCCAGTTCACTCCAGTTATGCTCCAGAGTTTTCCCTCCTTGGCTGCACCAGCTCCCAGCTCTCTTTCTTGGTCTCCCCCCTCTTCCATGCACAAAACTTGACTGACTAAAAAATGTTTTCCCAACCCATATGAATTTCCTCTCTTGCGGCTTGCCTTTCTTGACTCACACTCTTCCCCAAGATCATTGTACTCAACCCCCATGTGTCCCATAACTATGGTATATGACCACTCACACCCACCCTCTTACATGTATTCAATAATTGGCTTTGGGAACACTCAATAAAAAATGGGAAGGTTTGTATACAATACGCAAGTTTAGGGGAAAATGGGTTAAATTAATATACATGGGTATTTCCCCCTTTGACCCCCTCTTGGCCATTATCCTAGACACTTCCCTCTCTTATGGATTGAGTCAACCCCCATCTCTTTTCCATGTCCCCTTTAACATCTAGCATCACATTTTATTATTAAAACATTGAAATACAATTTGCATATTACATCGCTTAGCCATAGCCACATATTATATCCACATAAACATTAATTAAACTGGGGATTATAATGGGGATGTTACATTCCCCCTTTCCTACAATTGTGTGTCATCCTTGGTGCACTCTATGCCGATATATATACATGCAAATTTACATCGCAATACTTATAAATAAAATTCTGCAATTTAACAACTCCATCAGCAGAGCCAACCATCAATATCTTGTTCCCCTCAACTCGTCGACCCAAGGAATGCACCATTCATTTGTCAGGGTTGACCCAAGGGATGTACCATCCGTTTATCAAGGCTAACCCAAGGAATGAGCCATTTGTTTATCAAGGTCCCCAAAGTAGTTGGCTAGGACTCTGAGATGTGGTTCCAGAACTCTAGCTTTCCAAAATGGAGTCTTGCATTTCGCCTTCTTCAAAATTGTCAAAAAAATTGTGGGTACTCTTCCTGAATGTTTTCTTCATCCTCCCATGTAGCATCTTCAGGATTGTAGCAAGTCCGTTGAACCTTTACCAACCCTATGGATTTGTTTCTAATCACTTTGACTTCCGGATCCACAAAACGTACTAGTTCCACTCGGAAATACCCTTCGTGCTCCACCCATATCACATTCCAATCAATTATGTGGTTAGGATCATGCACATATTTCTTTAATAATGGCACATAAAATACATTATGCACTCTCATGGATGCATGAAAAGATAACATGTATGTAATTGGCTCTATCTTTTCTAATATTTCAAAAGGCAAACAATATGTCGCTGCCAACTTTGGGCAACTTCTTAATCTTAGTGAGCTTCTCTTTGCCTTCCCTTTCAAAAACACATGTTCGCCCACTTTAAAATATATGAAAACTTTGTTCTTGTATGCATAACTTTTCTACCTATATTGTGTAGCCTTTAAATTCTGCTTTATCTTTTCCATATGCTCTTCCATTTCTTTTAACAATTTTGGCCCAACAACTGCTCTGTCTGTTGGATTATCCCAACTCACTGGAGTGTTACATTTTATGCCATACAATGCTTCAAACGGGCTCATCTTCAATGAGGCCCGATACCAATTATTGTAGGCAAATTCAATTAAATGAATATAATCTTCCCACTTTGATGGGTGATCCATCACATACATTCTATGCATGTCCTCAATTATCCTGTTAGTCCTTTATGTTTTCCCATTTGACTATGGATGATATGATGTACTAAGATTTAGATTTGTTCCAAAGCCTTTGAACAAACCTTTCCAAAAATTTGAAGTAAAATTTGGATCTCTATATGAAGCTATTGTCTTAGGCACTCCATGTAACCTGACAACTTCCTTTATGAAAATCTATGCAATATTTGTTGCCTTATGTGTAGTCTTTACTACAATAAAATGTGTTGCTTTAGTAAATTTATCCACCACCACCATGATGGAAACATGTTGATCATGATGATTGCAGCTATGTGAGACATTCTCCATCTTACAAACCTGTGAGATGTGGATCATTGCAGCTATGTGAGTCTTTCTCTCAGCTTGCAAACCTGAGAGAAAGCCCCTAAATAAGGGTACATGGTTACTACCTGAGACGGAGTTGGAATGTAGAGATGACCTCCTCCATTTAGAGAATTGAGAAGAACTCCAGATGATTATCCAGTGGGAAAGGCGATCTGTTGAGCTAGACATGCCTTGGTTGAGCACAAGGTGAACATGTGAAATCCCAAAGTGTTGGGTGCATCGTCATGTGAGCATAAATGAAGATGATGTATTAGCCTCCTCTGAGCAGCATAGTTGATGAGAAAACTCCATATGATTCTCTTGTGCGAGGCAGTGGGAAAGAAGATCGGTAGAGTGGACGTGCCTGTGGATGAGCACAGGTGAACGTGTGAAGATCTGGTTCTCTTGTGTAATGCAATGAACTAGAGATATGGACATCCCTATGGATGTGCCCCTAGTGGATGAGCACTAGTGAGTGTATCAGATCCTTTGCTATATTGTTCAAGAGTCAGACCTTCCTGTAACCCTAATTGTAATGTAAAGGGTACAGGTCGACCCTCCCTTAAAGTAACTGGAAATTAATGTAAAAGATAATTAATCTGATTAATATTAATTATATTATAAACTAAGTGAGGTCGGCCTTGTTGTGCCAATAGACACTTATGTTGACACGATTATGTTAGTATAAGTAAAGGTAAATTTCCATCTGAGGAAACATATATTTCATGTGAGTTTGGAAATTTTAGCAAGTACACTTCTTTGGGAAAAGTGTGCACCTCTCTTGGGCACTAAAGTTCTGGGGTTTGAGCACCCTCTTGTGTTATAGGGTTTATCTTGGTGGTGAAGGTCTTTCTCTTGAAGAATATAGCAAAGGAATTGGTTGGGTTTTCTTCCCTTGTTGAGAATGGTTTCCCAGGATACATCTTGTGTTCTTGTGCATGGTGGTTCTTCTTGTGATCTTGGTTGTTGCAACATTTATGGTTATGGTTAAATGCTAAAATGGAATGAACTTCATGCTTAACCTAACTTATTGAAAAA
>SNQJ01S0006263.1:272520-283797 GCA_010110895.2 Picea sitchensis | reverse complement strand
GTACCATCAAATACTTGATAGAGGATCAAGTAGCCCCAAAACTTTTTTTGGGGTCTTATCCACCAAGGTCAGAGACCAAGGATCAACCCATGCCGGATGCATGGGTACCCTGGACGGTTCCAGGGGCCCTATGCTTGTCTAGGGGCTTTAACTGCTTGGTTCTAGACCAAGAATCCCAGTCGTATACTGGGAGCCCTCTCAGGGGTCTTTACTGCTTGGTTATTCACCAAGAACCCCAGTCGTATACTGGGGCCCCTCACAAGGGTCTTTTCCACCATGGTACAAGACCATGGATCAACCCATGCCTTAGGCATGGGTACCCTGGATATTTCCAGGGGCCCTAGACATATCTAGGGGCTTTAGCTGCTTAGTCTCAGACTAAGAACCCCAGTCATATACTGGGGGCCCTAAGAAGGGTCTTTTGCCATGGCACTGACTGTTTGGTCCCAGACCAAATACCCCAGGAGTGCACTGGGGGCCCTGGACCTTAGCTAGGGTCTTTGCCCTCCTCCCGGAGAATGGCTCTTGCAGCTGCTATAAATTTAACTCCTGGGAGTATGGAAATGGTAGATCATGTTGAAATCTTGGTACAGGTCAATGAATGAAAATCTGAAATTTCACTTGTCTTACTAAGAGGTTTCTTGGATGTAATCCCTGTGAACTTTCAGCCCTTTCAGCCTTAGTGCTGATCTGAAATATTAATTTACAGCAACAAACAGCGGACTATATTTCACTTCACTTCACCCCAATACACTATGTAGCTCAAGATAAAGGATACCAAACATATGCCAACAAGTTCCAGCCATTAGAGCACATTGTTCCAAGCATATACCAGATTTGAAAATCACTTTATTACAACAGTTTTTACAATAGAAAATCTGCTCTCTTATCTTCAAGTTATATATTAAATCATTAACAATTTGAGCCCTATGTTATGTTAAATTAGCATGAATAACAAGTGCTGGAAATTACCCAATCAAGAAGACAATGCATGCTAAAAATCAAATCTGCAATTACACAATTTTGGACACTTGGAAACTTTATATATATATATATATAGAGAGAGAGAGAGAGAGAGAGAGAGAGAGTACATACCCCAAGTTTATTGCAAAGTTGGTACAATCTCTAGCTCTCGAAACCCTAGTTAGGGAAAACCATGAAAACCCTAGCCACCACCAAAGATTCACAAGAAGCTGCATCAACACCTTGGCTTCAACAAGCTTGTATCAGACATGTTCTCCATAGTAGTATTGTTGTCTTTCTTAGGGTTTGCAAAGCTTTCTTGTTTATTCAATGACTTGCACAAAACAACAAACAAAAAATGCCCAAAAACACTTTATGAGTGTCTTTGTTTATTAGAGAAAACCCAATATAATTCTTAGTTAAAATCTACAAGAAATGGCAAAATGGAACTAAGGAAATCAAGATGAAAAGCTTGTTTCCTTAGCGTCTTTTGTGTCTGTTCTAAAACAACAAGTTAAAAACACTTGAATGCTAGATTTAAACAATGCAAACACTTGGAAAAGATTAGCTTTTATCCCTAAAAATATTTCAGAAAATTATTTAAGCAAAGGGACTCTTTTCCTAGAATAGATCTAGATTCTTTAGATAGAAATTTTAGAAACAAAAATCAGATCTATGCTATCACTTGCATGCATGAAAGGAACTAAAGATTTAGCTAGATAAACTAGATCCAGACTTGTTTGCATATATAAGTAAAGAAATCAAGAAATTTGATTTAAAGAGAGGGAGAAAGAGAACAAGTTTGTGCTTGGAATGTCTTGGGCAATGGAGTCCTTCTTGGAGAATTGAGGAGGGATCTTCTTCAAAAGACTTGGGAAAATAGGAAGAGTCAAGCTAGATCATCCAGTTCTGCAAGTTGAGGTATCAACTACTTCAATCACTTGCAAAAAAGAGGGTTAGAAGATGATATCACCTACAAAAGAGACTTCAACATACAATATGTCAAATCAAAGATATTGCATCTAAAATCTCTTAAATACATGAATAGCAAGATCACTAATCAAACTAGCTTATCAATCCTACCCTAGTGAGTAATATTACTCCTATAAGGCCCAATTAACCACAATATAAAAGAAAGAGAAATATAATAATATCATTTCATACACATAAGCATCCACACACTTAGACAATCCACCAATTTGACCTCCAAAGTCTTCTTTTATTCCAATATGTAGAGAGTGTTACAGTGACAATGATACAACAAGCTATTCTTCCCAAGCTCCAACTAGCTTTGTGTTATGAACATAAATATACATATAAAATAGATATTAATAACATAATAATTCAATGATAATTAATAAATAATAATTATTAATAATGAAAGGACATGACTATTGGTTAAGGGAACCCCTACGTGGGTATATAAGTGAGCCTTCATTCACATTTGTAATGATCTTACTATTCATTCTTATACATTATATATATATATATATATATATATATATATATATATAAGTATTTGTCTGTATCGATTTGAGTACTATATTCCAAAGATTTTGGATTATTTGTGCATGATGAACTTTATTCGTCTCATTTGGTATCAAAGCCCCTTCTTGGGCATTCCACTAATTACCGGCTACTGACCAACAATTTTTTTTCAGAGTTTTTCTGAAGTCGGGGCTTTGACCAACTCAAGTCTTTGGCCATATAAAAACTCAAAATTCCATTGAAGATATTCCACTACAAATTCAAAATATGTCCGTAATCGGTTTATGAATAAAATGAAAAAATAAATAAAATCAAATTGTTTCAATATAAAAGTTACATAAGAAAATTATAAAGTCAAACTATTAAATACAAAGGTGAAATCCTACCCAAGAGCGTAATAGTTAGTTGACCAACAATTACCAAGAAGTTAGGAAGAATAAAAGGTGTATCTCCATAATTTTACAATGAATAAAAGTGAAGTATTTAAGTTAATGAAGTCAAAAAGGGAATCCCCGTAAAAGGTCACTATCATTCATTTAAAAACAAAAGTTACTAAGTTTATTAAAAGGGCTCAAGAAAAGAGATAATATTAATATCTTATTTTAAAAGAAAATATATTATTATTAAGAGTATTTGAAGTTTTTAAAATAAAAGGGAAAAAATAAAAAGAGTATTTAAAGGTGCCTTAAAAAAAAATAGTTTTTTAAGATAATTAATATATATAATATATTACAAAAATATTATTAAAAAAACAAGGTATAGCAAAAAGTATAAGAGAGACCATTAAAAGAAATTACAAGAAATAAAAGCAAGAAAAAATGACCAATTATTAAAAAAAAAGGACCTGGTACATCCAAATTAATTATCGAAGGGATATTATAAAAATAATCTTAAAGCCATATTCAAAGTTAAAAAAAATGCATAGACTGAACCTATGGGGATAGAGAAATATTCAAATGCAAAAAACTTGATTATGGATAAGGGAATTAATACAGACCGAGTCAACCTTACAACCCAAAAGTTTGCAAATTCAATTGACGTAAAGAGGTCTTCACATATCCAAGTAGAATCAAGCTAGAGCTATGAAGAAGACTCAATTCCAAAAGATAATCAAGAAGAAACTATAAGTACACGAAATAAAGATCAGATTGCAAGAATGCATTATAGACATCCTAATCACAAAAATCGATACTTCAACCAGTCAAAGTATCCACACAAACAAATGACAGATATGTCAAAAATTATTACATCCATTACAAATGATGCTTGAGGTAGAAGTTATTAGGGGAGTCGAAATACATCAAGTTTTCTACAAGAACCCTATAAAAGCCTAGTTTTGCAAAAGATTAATTTAGGGTGGGCAGACTCCCTTACAGTTCGACGGTTCTACTCAACACTTAGAAGATCCTATCATTTCAAGTTCTCAACGATCACTAATTTAGGAGTAAAGAATAAGGAGACAATATTACAAGCCAGAGCAAGAGATAAGTCTTCCATAAGTGGTACCAGAGCACATTCGATCCCGACCATTGGCCACAATCTTATCAGAACCAATTTGATCCTAGCATTTGGCTGCTGGACTCGTGGTCAAAATTTTGTTTCCCTTGGAAACATCACTGGAGGCCTTTGGCCGCTCACTTTTCAAAGTTCTTGGAACTTCGGTCTTTGACCAAAACCTGGCCCTTGGCCATTCGAAGTTAAAAATTACTCCGCTGTCAAAAAATTGGAAGAAATACCAGGTCATTGTGCTTGAAGAAAAAAAAACCATGAATAAATCCACTGCAAAGAAATTTGACCATAAAAGAAAAATCAGAAATTTTGTTGGAGAAAATACCATTATGCTGCCAATAATTATAAGCATAAGTAATAAGAAGAAAACAGGGAACCCGTGCAGCCCATACATAGTGGCCGGTCTTTTGTACAATTTGTAAATCCGTACGATTGGGATTCCAACAATTTCATAAAAATATGCCATCTGTACAAATTAATTAATTCAATTGGACTATCAATTGATTACAACGGTTGTACACTAAATTAAATTGACTCTCTACATCCGTAAAAATTACAACCACGATTTTAATTGTTGAATCGACCATATTGTTAATCCATCGCCACGTTGTACAGTCTGTATCACTCGTTGCATGTGCCGTACAATAGTTGCTAATTTTGCATACATTGTTGCTGGTCGTCCGTACTGAATTCCGTACAATCTGCGGACATTGTTGTACTAGCCAAAAATTGTTTTCGTACTCTATCCGTACACTTGGCAATTTAAAAAAAGTTAAATGTTAGTGTTGTTCGTACGATTGTCTGCACTCAGGCTGTCGTTTTATAAAAGTCGCAACCGTTAATTATCAAGGTTATTTAAATTTGTTTAATTGGAGTACAAAAAAAATTAAGTCGAAGCACCTTACACAAGGGAAAAATAAAATATAAAAAATAATATATATTAGTTATACAAAGAAAAGTAAACGGTTAAAAGGAAAAAAAGATTATTAAGAAAAATATATATATTTACAAGAAACTTACAATCAAAGGAAAAGAAAGGGATATTTAAAGTTCTTTAATATATATATATATATATATATATATATATATATATATAAGAGAAATTATACAAGGTGAAAAGTAAGAAGAATATAAAAGAAGAAGAAATATTTAAGAAGTGGTGAAAGTAATAAAGAGTTTTTGGAAAAATTGAGAAGCAATATTAAATTACTTTCCATTAAAATACAACCATACAAAGAGATTATTAAGAAACTTTTTATTTTTAAAGAAGTCATTGAAGAAAATTTTATAATTGTATTTAAATCTTGGGAAAAAGGAGTATATAAAGCTTCATAACAAGAAATTACTTATCGTAAATTATCGATGAAATCAAATGGATCCTAATAACAAGCGAAAAGAAAGATTTTCTTATGAATGTTGTCCAACTTTATGTTACATGTTTTCAATATTAAAGGGAAGTATTCAATGAAGAGAGGTTATCATCGTTATCAACTTGGACCATAATGCAAATTACATGAATATTGACTTGGCAAATCAATTATTAATTCTAGAGCCGAATATAATTGAAAAGGAAGATTATTTTCAAATTAAGGGGTTACAAGTGACGATTGATGAATATGAGTATATATCTCAATTCTATGTTACAACTATGTAAAAAACGAAATTGACATCATCATCGGGTTACCCTGGTTTAAAAATCTAGGTACCTTCATCTTAAACATGGAGAAAAGGTCTGTGATGTTTTCCCATAAGAAGAAGATGACGACAACACTTCAAGACACTACTATGAGGTGAAAATCAATAATACCTTCATCAGAAGACTTTAAAGATATCTCGGATGTGATCCTTCAAGAAAATCAAAAGTCAATATTAAGGATGCAAAAAGAATTTGACGAAGTTATCAAAGATAGAAACAAAGAAATTTCTTGTTTAAAAGAACACGGTCAATACTAATTACATAGATCAAGAAGTCAAAGGATCAAAACAATGTGTTCAGAAGTTGGAACAAGAGAATCAAGATCTCGAGAAGAACCTACCGGAAAAAAAATGAAGAAAATTCTCGTTTGAAGAACCTCAATCATGGGCTACTAGAACAAATCAGAAAGTTGAAAGAAGAGAAACTTGAAAATCCAGACATTAAAGATCAAGAAGATGCCAATCTAGGTAAATAAAAAACATATAGGGATGTTGGAGTACAAACGATGGGAACTCCAAGTGTATGCACTAATAGAAGTTCATCAATTAACCAATAAACATTAATGAGTGAAGAAAATCATATATCGAAATTAAACCAAGAAAACGCTACAAGTATGATAAAGGAAATTCATGTTATAAGAACTCCTTATCGACATCCAAATCATAAGAGCACATATTTTAACGAGTCAGAATATCAATGTCTTTTAGGACAGGAACGACTAACTTATCATCCCAAAAATATGGATACTAGCACAATTCAGTCTCATGATACCAACGCAATTCAGTGGCATGATAACCATTCATCGTGGAAGAGCAATGTTCCACAAAAGATTGAATTAGGATGGTTTGGTCTTTTCACAATTCAACAGCTCTGTTTAACTCTTCGTCATTCATATCGTCCTGTATTGTCAATCCTGACCACACCAAAAACATAAACATGCTTTGAGGACAAAGTATTTCTAAAGGGGAAGGCTATGTAACGAACATAAATATATAAAATATATCGATATAAATAAATGATTATTAAATAATAATAATTAATACCTCATAATGAAAAGACATGTCTATTAATGAAAGGGCACACCTGCGTGGGTATATATGGCCCTCATTGTCATTGTAATCAACCATCTCATTCATATACATTTTACTCAATATAATATTATTTCATCCTAAATGGATTATCTTATTCTATCCTACTTAAATTGGATATTCTTATAATTGTCAAACAAGTTTGTTTGTCACCACATCTAGAATTAGAAAAAGGCGATAGGTCAGAAAATAAGGAAGAACTTTTACGATTAAGACGACATAATCAAGATTTATTAACTCAGATTAAAGTTCAAGCATGATAAGAAGTCTTTACAAGAAGAGCTTGTTCGCAAAACATCATTAATCCACAAGGAAACAATGACTAACGGAATAGAGAAATTATCTGACATTCAAATTTCGACAGTAGAAAAAGGAACCAATAGAAATTCAGTTGATGTTCAAATTCAAAACAATGCTTACATTGACAAATCACTACAAATATCAAAAGAAGATGATTCCAAGGAAAAGTCACAAGAGATTAGGATGCCTTATCGTCATTCAAATCACAAGAGTCGTTACGACCAACACTAGGAAAAGAGGAAAATAAACAATGTTCTTCTTACCAACAAATAAACTACCGCACTTAAAAAGAACGAAGACAAAATCAACAACATGTAGGGAACCTTAAAATAAGAATCCCCATCCGAACAATCGATTATCAAACAATTACAATGAAAGTAGATTTGGGATGGATCACTCCCCAGAAGATGCAACACATCAGTTTGAGAATTCGAAGGTTATATCATCTTGTTTTGTCGAGAGTCGCAACTACAAGCACAAAAGATTTGAGAAGGCATTGCGTGCCAGAACAAAATTTAAAAGGGAAGCCTTCCAACGATTATGCTTTGAGGACAAAACATTTTTAAGGAGAAGGAAATGTTATGAACATAAATATACATATAAAATAGATATTAATAACATAATAATTAAATGATAATTAATAAATAATAATTATTAATAATGAAAGGACATTTCTCAAAGGACATGAGGGAACCCCTAAGTGGGTATATAAGTGAGCCCTCATTCTCATTTGTAATCATCTTACTATTCATTCTTATATATATATATATATTTGTCTGTGTTGATTTGATTACTATATTTCAGTTATTTTGGATTATTTGTGCATGACGAACTTTGTTCGTCTCACTTTGACAATGGGAGAATGCTCTTATTTATAGGAAGAGAAGAGGATGCCAAGAGGAGGAGGGCGCACCACTTGGAGAGGATGGGTTTGCCAAGTGTGAGAGTGTGGGAAGCCACCTCTCCTTCAACTTCCTTTAGTTTCCATGTGTGGGAAGAGGAAGGTGGAGAGGGACGCCACCTCTCAAGAGGTGGGCAACCCACTCTAGAATGGGCCACCTCTCAAGAGGGGCGCACTTCTCCTTTATGCACATGTTAAAACTCAATAGGGTGCCATCTCTCTCAAGTTTTCAACCAATAGATGCTTCCATTTGGCTGCCACATAGCTTTTTAGGCTTTATTTCACTAAAAACATGTCAAAACATGTTTCCGACAACTTTGCTAAAATTTAACATTTCTGATTTTTTACGATTTTTTTGATTTTTGAGAGTAAAATTATCTTTTTAGTGATTAAAATCACTAATTTCACTCACAAAAGTGGGTACTTAGGTAAAGTGGGTTCTCTAGGTTAAAAAATGAGCACCTCCAAGGCATGTAATGCCTCCTAGTACCACTTTTTTAATACAACTTCAAATTATAATTAAAAAATTCCATTTTATGGGAAATTTTTTATTAACTAAAAAAAATAAAAAAATCCTAAGGGGAACTTAGCACATTTTCATAAAACTCTAGGATAATGCTTAGCATGGTTATATACATAAGACTCTAGACTTAAAACACCCCCCAAGTCATATATGCTCGTACAATTACTCTAGCTTTGGAGGTTATTGAGTGAAAAAACTCGAAAATTATATTTCGCTTAAAGAGCAAGATATAATTAGCAAGTAAAAAAAACACCCTAGAGTAAAGTACTAGTGTCTAATCCTTGGGTAGCGAAGCCTTTTACAAAAATCACATGCTTAAGTCTTTTTTTTACAATTCTCCGTACGGTATGAAAATGTGGTAAAAAAGTTGAAAAAGGGCCATATTGGACGGCTGGACTTCTGAACTCTGAATTTTGAACAAGTCATTATTCAATCTTTGACGCTCATCTGCAAGTCCATCCTAGTGCAACTTGGTGGATAACAATAACAACAACCAATAAAGGGTCATCGTCAATTGTGAGCATGAGAATCCCTCTCATGCACCTTAAAACCTCAACAAGGTCATCTCCCTCTTATTGAGAGAATCTTAAAGCAAGAGTATTACCCTGGTCAACTTCCTCTGCCTAAGAGAATCCAACAATCTCATCCTTGGTACTCATCATTAATCCCATCAACTACAAGTTTGGAATCAATCACTAATTACAACACCATAGGTTTTGAACCTATCTCTAGTTAGGGCTTCCACACCCTTCTTCAATGCCAAATTCTCCAAAAACAGAGTACACATATGAAGAATACAACATGAAAGATCCACTCTCCTAGATCAGGTACAAAGTAAAAATTCACAATATCATTGATAGCTTAGCATCATACCAACGTTCATATCCATGATCAATCTCTTCACAAGTGTACAAGATGTACAACCAATACCATACCCAAGGGATAACGTTGGGAGCTCCTTCCATCTACAACAATCATTGAAGTTGAGCAAGGTTGCCATTCCTGTAAACCCTTGAATCACAACTTAACTAAAACAAATTAGCCAATAATCATCAATTTATCACAGTATGAATCAACCCTTCATAGGCTCCAAAAATTAGCAAACAATCAAATATGAAAATAGAAACATCAAAAGCCGCAACAAAATCGAACAAATATATTGCTACATAAATATGAAAATAGAACCGATATATAAGATGTATAAGATGTCACTTGGTACATCAATCATGTATACTGAAATATGATATTTCTCGACTCTTGAATCATAAGTCCTGAGTTATGAGATGATCATCATGAGGCATCTAGATTCTAGATACTATAAGGATAATCATAGTGCGCTATGAAGGCATGGTCAAGGATTAGGTTTCCCCCACCCCTGAGAAACTTGCAGTTCCCATGTGGTTCCTCAATTCTTCTCTCTGATTTTTCTTCCTAGCAATATCAAGAATTGAGTTCTTTGCAACAAGGGCAACATCTGGGGTAGTTGCAGGGCAAATTTCCACTTCATGCTCTAGGACTTTGGTAAGGTGGTATTTCAAGCAGTTGATTCCGCCAGACATTTACTTTCCACATAGCTTGCAACTCAGCTTTGTTCGATTATGACCCATTGGTTCACCATACTACCACATTGGATCCGTTTTGTTGAGCACTAATTAAATCTTTAAAATTTAAACCTATGGCACAAAACAAATGGGGAAATTCAAAATCTAAATCCATAAAATACTTAAAGAATGTTACCATTAAAATCAATGTTGTATATGTTGTGTCAGGGAAAGTGTCGGCGAGGGTCCGAAATGTAACTTCTCGGCGACATCGGCGGAAAATGTCGGAATATGTTGGAAAATGTCGCAAGACCTCAAAAAAATACAAAAACACTCATTTTTAAAATTTTTTTAAACTTGTAAAGAAACAACAACATCAAATAAACACTTTGCTACATAAATATGAAAATACAACCAATAAATAAGATGCATAAGATGTCAAGTGGTCACATATCTAAACTGAAAATTCTGAAACATGTTCCTGATAGGATGATAGTAGATACAAAATCACATCAAATGATCAAAATAAATGTATCTCATGAGATGAATCATCATGAGGCATCCAGATACTAAATAATACATAATAAAATGAAAATGATAGATCATAGGAATCCAAAATTCAAATCATTGATTCTCTTTATGTCGTGCTGCTGCTGCTCTAGCCCTTTTACGGGTAAAGGGCATCAATTTTCCTCTGGAACCAGTAGGTGGGCGTGGAGGTACTCTAGATGAGCTTGGAGTGGAATCTCTAGCTGCTCCAGATGCTACATCTGAGGTGGTAAGTGATGGGGATGAGGTGGAAGGAAAAGTGTGTTGCCTCCCAGTCCCAACGGACCCAAGTCCAACTCCAGGTATAGCTCTCTATGGAGGTGGGGGTGGCATTGGATCCACTGGAAGTCCAATCTCCTCCTCGGCCTTTGTATCCACTGGAAGTGGAACATTGTCCTCCTCCTTCTCCTCCTCCTCTGTTGGCCCCTCCTCCCTCAAATCATCTGCATGCTCCTCCAACCACTCGGGGGCCTCCTCCATCTTAGGCTCCTGAATCTCCACCCTCCACTGACTGGTGGTGTCAATGTTATACAATGAAATGGCTTCTATGTTAGGTTCTTTGTCAAGTTGCTTCACCCACAACCTTAGATTGTAGTAGACATATACCAAGTCACTAAGGCACTGGGTACCTAACCTGTATGAACATTGAGAGCTATAGTTAGTGATGGTAAATAAATAGTAAATGCTAAATTGTAAAAATTAAAATTAAAAAAAATATA
>SNQJ01S0006263.1:256665-272510 GCA_010110895.2 Picea sitchensis | reverse complement strand
TATCATTCTTAGATCTGAAGATTTAAATATTGATCTAGCTCTATAGTTGACTTATTGTTTATTATCAGAATGATCCTAGATCTGTAGATCTATGCAATATCATTGAGTTTTTCTTGATCTGCTCACTGATAATATTGGTAGAGCTCTAGTTTATTAAACAGTAGATCTGAGTTCTTGATTCTATCTTCAAATCTAATCTTTACTTAGTTTGTAGATGTTTCTCTTTAGATCTCCTAGATCTGAAGTCTAGTCAAAGTGTTTTAAGCTTGTTGATCCCTAGATCAAATTGATTCATTCACTGAAATTAAAAAGATACTATTGTTCTGCAATTTACCCTAAATCTAACACCAGGTATGTATAAAAATTTATGCTTGCATTTTGCTTTATTTTCAAGATTTAGTATAGTGTTTTCAATGTCCATTAGATTTCTAGCCACTACTTCCACAAAGACAGGAGCTTATATTACTTGACATCTTATACATTTTATATATCACTTTTATATTCATATTTATGTGGCAATGTGTTTGTTTGATGTTGTTGTTGCTTTGGATGTTTAAAAATACGAAAATATGAACATTTTTGTATTTTTTAAAGTTTGATATTTTATGATATTTTCCCTGATTTTGCTGATAAGTTAATATTCAATACCCTTGGTGATATATTCACTGATATGGTATTTGCAACATTGATGTAAAACAATGGATCCATCATGATCTCCACAAAAGAAGTTACAGTTTCAAATTATGGAACTCAAAGTGAAAAACAAATGCAAGGAAGATTGAATAAAAGGACAGCTGCACTGAAGCATCCTATATATACTTCATAGATTCTAGTTGCTTGAAATATGTTTCTTGTAGTACATCTTTTCCACTCTATTACATCTTTTACATGTTTCTTTTCTTAGATGAGTAAAAAGCTATTGCAAATTTGGCATGACCTTGTCTCTAAAGTTTCCAAACTAATAATTCTTTATCTCAGACCTGACCTAGTAGGAAGTTATCAAAGCTTTGTGAACAACAAACTCTCTCTATTGAGAAAAGGAGCTCCAAGCATCATTTAATTGACTCAAATATAAAAACATTTAGTAGCATTTTCCCCTAGAATGCAACTTTGCACCTTGTTCCAGGAAGCCATCAGTTGCTTCATTCCACAAGTATAATGGATGTTCTTATGCCTCATCTTTTCATCCACAGAAATATACATAAAAGTTATAGGCTTGATTTTTATTGTCTTGTGTGTCTAAATGTTAGTTTGGAAGGAGAGCATACAAGAGAAAACTACATCTAGGTAAGGACACTGTTACACATTCATTAGAAAAATTTTAGTCATTCAATAATCTGTATAAAAGACAAAGAAAGTAAGGAGGTATGGACAGACCTCTGACATTGCTCGAGTAGCCAATGCTTTGAATGCACTCTACAAAATCAATACAAGTTATTGAGTTAGAGGAAAGTGAAACCCATGTTACAAATCATGACGCTGAACAGTAATACAACCAAACAAGCTAAATCAGAGAGCTACTATGCAGCTCCTTTCTCTTTTCATTCTTATTGTGCCCCACTCACAAAATCGAAATATGCAATGAGGACCAAATAAACTAGAGATAAAAGCATCACCATTTATTTTTATCATGAATTGAACAAAAACCTAAGTAATGTGAAATCCAAGCAAATATGCTTCGCTGTTTGTGAAACTTTTATGTAGTATGAGGATGAGCTAAGTCTCCTAGTTCATGTTTGCATTAAATTTGGGGGAAAATGAAACTCAAAAAACTGTTTGTCAATGCAAAAAATATGATAAAATTTGCAGTTAAGCTTGAAAAGAGAAATAAGTGAATTCCATTATTACTTTGCATATTCAATTGCCAATTGGGTCTAGCTCAGGTGGTTGGGAGGAATCCGTTATCCTCCCCACCTAGGTTCAATTCCAGCAAGTAACATGTTGAGCTCTTAATGAGTATATTGTTGTAACGACCTTGAGCCTGTGCTGACAAAGCCTTGAGTTTCTGTGGAATCCAGTTTACCCTAGGTACCATCCTCAGAATGAGTGGAAGTAATTGGTGGGTTTCCTCTAGATATGTATTTCATGGGAAAAAAAACTTTGGATATTCAAACCAAAAACAAATGAAAATAATTTTTAGCTTCAAATTTGACCCAAAAATATATTAAATGTCAAGACTCAAAAATGCTACTACATCATTATATTTTTCAAAAGCATGTTATATTATTTTTCCAAAGGAAAACCTCATGGGGAAACCTAAGGGATGTTTCCCCACACATTCTGGATGGCATCCCTAGTAAACCCGTCGGTGTAGACTAGTGTGCTTCACCCAAGCAGGTTTAAATTCGGCATAAAACTACCCAAATGCCTAGCAACATTGGTGACAACTGGTTGAACTAACTGAATATTTTTCAGGTCCTCACAAGCTGCCAACTAGGTCTGTCTTTGACCTCAAGTTGGCTCTAAGTTTCAACTGTCAAACAAGGGTTTGCTGCTGTTTTATAACAGCAAACTGTTCAGGAACTTCTTTGCTGTTTTGTTACGGTTACATAGGCCATTTAGGTGCTCTAGCATGTAGTTTTTGTCACCAAGATGTTGGCACATGCATACCATAAATTATGTAACACACCTAGAGATCTTTATTGCTGAAATAATGTTGTTCTAAACACTAGCATACATGAAAATGAACATAGGTATTTTTGGTCAACATGACCTTGGATAAAAACCCCCTGGGAAAAACCAGTTAGGAATATGAGTGTATATATGTGGAGAATAGAAGGTGGAATACAACTAGTACATGAAACAAATGAACCTGATACAATAGCAACTTGACTCAAGCTGCAACACAAGTCCAAGAGGTAGAGATGCGCCACAGCATGGTGCGCCCTCCTCACAAGTTGCCCAATCCACTGAAATGAAGCGCCCTAGCTGTTGGAAGCTCTGAGGGAGAAACCCTTGCACACAACTCTGAATCTATGTTGTAGCTCTCCACTTAAATTGTCCTCAAGGAAATCTAACCATTGCAAGTCCTCCCTGCTATAAGTGTGCCCTCCTCCAAGCAAGATCGACTCCCACAAATAAATGAGGGTCTAAGCCTCCTGGCTACCTCCATGAATAGGGGTGCCCAAGCTTTCCTCAACTCTAGCCTCCAACCTCATCCTCATGCCCCTCCTCAAACTCTCCAAGTGAGAAAATGAATGAATGAGCTCCTCCTTTCCCTTTGCGCCCCTCTTGAACCTCCATAAGGAAACCTAAGTATTGGATGGATGAGATCATCCTATCTCATCTCCAATCTAAGGTTGAGATCAACCCATAATAATCTCAATCAAAAACCCACTTTGGGTTAAGCTCCCTAAGTTCATCTTATGTCTCCTAATTCACCCACAAAGTGAATTAATAGTCATTTAGGCTAAAATGACCAAATTTCACTTTTGACTTAAATCTCCTAAGTCAAAGTGAAATTAGACATAAATTACAAGGCACAAAGTACATAGTACTTCCCACTTGTGTTTAGAAGCTCACAAACACAAGGGGACCACTTCCCAAGGTACACAAATCTCAACACTCCCTCTTACCAAGGAAAGTTTTTCTCACCAAGCTCATCTTGACTCTGAAGTAGACATGGTTGCCCCTTGGCAAGGTCTTGGTAAGGGTATCTGCAATCTACTCGTCAGTCGATATATACTGTAACTGTATTGCCCCTCTCTGAACCCAATCTCTGATGAAATGATATATGATCTCAATGTGGTTCGACCGGTCATGGAAAACTGGATTCTCAGAGAGTTTGATACAACTCTGATTATCGCAGTGTATGACAGTCGGAGGCAACTCTTGAGCAAATAATCCTACCAACATCTTACGAAACCAAATGGCCTCGCAACTGGCCCGATTGGCCGCCATGTACTCTACCTCGGTAGAACTCAAAGAAACTAAGTTTTTCTTCCAACTAAACCAAGAAACAAGTCATGACCCCAAACCAAAGCAACACCCTGAGGTGCTTTTCCTATCAGTAGCACATCCTGCCCAGTTTGAGTCGGTGTAGCCAACCAAACTGACCCCATCACCTCTGATATAGTCCAAGGCATAATCAACTATCCCAGCAATGTACTTCAACACAGGTTTTCCCCCAATCCAATGAACACTCCTCGGCTCTACCATATGTTGGCTAAGAGTGTTCACGACAAAACAAATATTTGGTCTAGTGTTGACCAGATACATAAGTGAACCAATCAACTGCCTATAAATTGTAGCATCTACCAACTGGGAATCTGAAACACTAAGCTTCTTTTAGTTGGTAACCATGGGTGTCGACATAGGTTTGTAGTCCTCCATCCGAAATCTACTAAGAATATCTGCAGCATACTTCCCCTGCCCGAGAAATATGTGTCCCTCCTCCTGTCATACCTCCATACCCAGAAAATAGTGCATCAACCCAATGTCACTCATCTCAAACTCTGATAAAAGTCCCATCTTGCACTCAGCTATGAGATCCTCTGCTCCTGTGATGAACAAGTCATCCACATGCAGAATGAGAATGAGCGTGTCCTCACCTCTAATGATGTAATAGAGGTTAGGATCAACATCGCTCTTCTCGAAACCCATCTGAAGCAAGTATGTGTCAATACGTGAATACCGAGCTCTAGGAGCTTGCTTCAGACCATAAAGTGCCTTTCTCAAAAGGCACACGTGAGACTCCCTCTCACTCACCATGAACCCCTGTGGCTGCTCAATGTACACCTCCTCTTCTATAAAGCCATTTAGAAATGCGGTCTTCACATCCATCTGATGTATGCTCTAACCCATCTCCGGTGCTATGGAAATAATACTCTTCATCGAGGTGTATCTCGCAATTGGTGCGAATGTCTCATCATATTCGATCCTCTCTATCTTAGAGAAGCCTCGCGCCACAAATCGGGCCTTGTGTTTCTCTATGCTGACATCTGCAGCATACTTGGTTTTGTACAACCACCTGGAAGTCACAACTGACTTCCCCACTGGCCTCAGAACCACTTCCCAAACATCGTTGCGCACAATCGATTCATACTCCTCCAGCATGGCCTCTCGCCAAACCTACTGGTCCATTGCCTGCGCAAATGTTTGTGGCTCAGTATCTGAGATACTTGTCACTAAATCCAAATAGGATCCAAGTCTCACTAGAGGTGACTCTCTCTGAACTGTCTCTTGGGCTCTCCTATGTTCTCCTTGGCTTCCTTCAGGGTCTCCTGAAACCATCTAGGTCTCCTCTTCCTTGAAGTAGTCAATGGAGAAGTAAGATCTCCCTACCCAAGAGTATCTGCCTCAGGTCTAGTCTCAACACTCCGAGATCCTGAAGCCTCTTCCCCCTTTGACTGAACACCCTCTGACTATGACACTGAAGCTGTGCAAGGTGACCCTGTCACCCCTGAAACTGGCGTACCAAAAACCTGAGGTTGTGCTCCCTCTTAGACATCAATCGGTGCCTCTACATCATCCTCAACACTGACTCTCGACTCGAGAGATCTCTGAAAATCCCTACCCTCCTCAAATCTGACATCTCTGCTCACCACCACTCTCCTTAGTGATGGAATGTAGATATTGTAGGCTTTGGAAACCTCTGAGTATCCAACTAGAATCCCCTATTGGGTTGTGGGGTCTAGCTTTGTCCTCTTCTCTGAGGGGACATGAGAATAGGTCAAGCACCCAAAAATCCTGATGTGCTCGACATCGGGCCTCCTACCAGTGAAGGCCTCCTCAGGAGTCATCTTCCCCAATATCCTATGGGGACTCTTGTTCTACAGGTAAACTGCAGTAGCACTCGCCTCTGCCCATAGGTAAAGAGGCAAACTATGATCATGCAGCAGAGATCTCATTGCACCTGTGATCGCCCGGATCTTGCTCTCGGTAACCCCGTTCTGCTGGGGGTTGTAGGGTACGGTCATCTATCTTTTGATCCCAGCATGGGCACATAATTCTATAAACAAAGTGGAGGAATACTCTCCTCGTTATCCGACCACAAGACCTTGGGCTTCTTTCCAGTTTGGTTCTCCACAAGAGCTTTGAACTCTTGTAACCGCTTGAAGACCTCACTCTTTCTCTTCAGGAAATAGATCCAAGTCTTCCTTGAGTAGTCATTAATGAATGTGAGATAGTACTCACGACCAATCAAGGACGCATGAAACATGGGCCCACACACATCTATGTGTACTAAATCCAATATCCCATCTGACCTAGTTTCACTGCTGGGGAACGAGGCCTTGGTAAACTTACCAAGCACACACCCTCTGCAAACATCCTGATGCTCTATATTGATCTGTGGCACTCCTGTCACAACCTCTCTCAGTCCTCCAAGAGCCCCATGATGAAGGTGAGCCATCCTCCGATGCCATAACTCACATAATTGTCTGTTGTTTTCGTTGTTCACTGCCAACGCATGAAGAGGCTAAAAACGAAATTTGAACAGTTTCTCATCCCTCACTCCAATCCCCTGTCCTGAGGTGAGAGAGGACCCCATAGGGTGTATGAAGACCTCTGTCCCTCTAAAGGACACCTCAAGACCTCTATCCTAGAGGGTGGAAACTGAAATCAAATTCTTCTTCATCCCAGGGACATAGAGAACATCCCTGAACGATATAGGTGGCATGCCGTCTCTCTGAAAGGTAACAATGCCAATCCCAGCAACTCTGACCAAGGAGTCATCACCGAGAGCAATCTCCATCCTGACCTCTCTGTCTCTGAGATCAATCAAATGCTCTCTCACTCCAGTCATATGCCTCGAAGCCCCGTTGTCAATAAACAAGATATTGGGTGTCGTCTCAACTGAAGTGCAACATATGAGGAAAGCACACACTCTCTCAAACAAAGTCTAAAACTCTGCCTCCTCTGTTGTAGCTGCAGTACCACCCTTCTTCTTCTTCCTGTTGGGACATTGTCCAGCATAGTGCCCCATCTTCTCACAAACAAAGCACTTCACTTTGCTCATATCTATCTTCTTCCCACTACTGCTCTCTCCTCCCTGTGGCGGGGCCCCAAACTTGAGACCCTGTCGACCTCCCTTGTCGATCTTCTTCTTGCCCTTTGTCCAAAGAGCAAGATCCTCATCACCCTGCAATGTTTGTTGTTGTCTAGAATTCTCTGATGTAAGTCTAGTCTTCTCCTAAACAAAATCATCCCACATCCTCTCCCAAGTGGGCATGATCTCTCTAGCAACAATGCCACGAACAAATGGACCCCATGGTTTGGTGAAGTTGTTTAAGGTTGTCCTCACCATAGATTCTAGGTCCACTACCTCTCCAACAGCTCCAAGCTCGTCTCTGATCTGGATGTATTGACTAAGGTATGAAGTAACCGACTCATTCTTGAGCATGCAAATGTCCCTGAGTCGATCAAACAGAACCATCTTTCGGTTCTGGTTAGAGCTCTAATAAAGCTTGCATAGAGATGCGCTCATCTCAAATGCATAGTCTTTCCCAATCAAGTGGGGAATGATGTGATCCCTCACTGCATCACACATCGTCCTCTTTGACTTGTTGTTCCTCTTCCTTAACTCTGATAACAAGACGAGAGCAGTAGAAGGAGGAACATCAAAAAGCGCCTCAACTATATCCCATAGTTCAAGGTCCTCTAAGACAAAGACAATCTTGGCCTTCCAAGGAGACCAATTGCTAGCTCCAGCTACCCTATCCTCCACACGCATCTGAGATGCTGACATCATTGCCCACTGCACTCAAACTGATGCTACAACTGCAAAGGAACGTTGCCTCACGCCTGTCAATACAGGTGCGAAAAGAGGAAAATGAACAACGACCTCACTCCTAGCAATATAGATGTGAAAAGAGGTTGTCAAAAATCAGCCTCACTCCTAGCAAGTAGGTGTGAAAAGAGGCTGACAAAAAATCCACCAATTGTCCTACAACTCTCCACAAAAATTCTGTCAACAAGCTGCCACTAAACTCTGTCAATGGTTGTCCACAAACTCTGCCCAAAACATGTCCAAAACAGTCCACAAAATGATGTCCAAAACTCAAATAAAATCAGCCACCAAGCTCTGATACCATGAAGATTTTCCAAGTCCTAACAAGCTCCCAACTAGGTCTGTCTTTGACCTCAAGTTGGCTCTAAGCTTCAACTGTCAAACAAGGGTTTGCTTCTATTTTATAACAGCAAACTGTTCAGGAACTTCTTTGTTGTTTTGTTACGGTTACATAGGCCATTTAGGTGCTCTAGCATGTAGTTTTTGTCACCAAGATGTTAGCACATGCATACCATAAATTATGTAACACACCTAAAGATATTTACTGTTGAAATAATGTTGTTCTAAACACTAGCATACATGAAAATGAACACAGGTATTTTTGGTCAACATGACCCTGGATAAAGCCCCCCCGAGAAAAACCAGTTAGGAATATGAGTGTATATATGTGAAGAATAGAAGGTGGAATACAACAAGTACATGAAACAAATGAACCTGATACATTAGCAGCTTGACGCAAGCTGCAATACAAGTCCAAGAGGTAGAGATGTGCCCTAGCATGGTGCGCCCTCATCACAAGTTGCCCAATCTACTGAAATGAAACACCCTAGCTGCTGGAAGCTCTGATAGAGAAACCCTTGCACACAACACTGAATCTGTGTTGTAGCTTTCCATTGAAACTGTCCTCAAGGCAATCTAACCATTGCAAGTCCTCCCTGCTATAAGTGCGCCCTCCTCCAAGCAAGATCAACTCCCACAAATAAATGAGGGTCTAAGCCTCCTAGCTACCTCCATGAATAGGGGAGCCCAAGCTTTCCTCAACTCTAGCCTCCAACCTCATCCTCATGCTCCTCCTCAAACTCTCCAAGTGAGCAAATGAATGAATAAGCTCCTCCTTGCCCTTTGCGCCCCTCTTGAACCTCCATGAAGAAGCCTAAGTATTGGATGGATGAGATCATCCTATCTCATCTCCAATCTAAGGTTGAGATCAACCCATAATAATCTCACTCAAAAACCCACTTTGGGTTAAGTTCCCTAAGTTCACTTTATGTCTCCTAATTCACCCACAAAGTGAACTAATAGTCATTTAGGCTAAAATCGCCAAATTTCACTTTTGACTTAAATCTCCCAAGTCAAAGTGAAATTAGACATAAAGTACAAGGCACAAAGTACATAGTACTTCCCACTTGTGTTTAGAAGCTCACAAACACAAGGAGACCACTTCCCAAGGTACACAAATCTCAACACTAACCCCTTCGTCTTAAAAAACATGTTATATATATGGGTGCTTTTGTTTCTATTGTTTAGGTTTAACAAAAAACAAATCTTACAAATTTTTACAAATTCTTAAAATTGGATAAATAAAATCGCCATCGTTAGAGATATTGATGAATTTCAATCTTTTCAAAAAAATCACGAATTGTGGTGACTAAGATAATGAGATTGGCTACTTTCAATTTGTTCGGATACAAATTGAAAGAAAAAGATGGCACGGACATTAGAAAACAGGGAGTTGGGTTAGACGATGGCTAGGGCACCTTAGTAGGTCCTACTGGACAATGTAAAGGGTACATGTCAGTTGATAAGTTACCTAGTAAGAGTTGTTAACTCTCATACCTGCCATTAAAATCAGCAGATCATATCAATGATTTTCTGAGAGATTCCAACCTCGTACATGCTAGACGAAAGGCACTTTCATGAGGGCATCTTCGGCACATTTTCCAATAATAACCATTGGTTGTTGTTTGCTTCCTTAGAGAGATAAATTAGATTGTTTTATAGCATTGATATGAGCCATGCCAAAGCTATTTCGAAGTGTACCAGCATTCATGTGTGATGAGGTAGTTTACTCCCCAAGCTAAGTTCCAGACTCATTCAAATGGAGAGGCATACAAAGGTTGCTTGTTCAACAAGCTAAATCAAACACCTACTTGGAGACCTTTTGTGACTTTGCTTGTAGGACAAGTATCCTCCTTCATAAATTATTCTTAGCACCCATCGACATTTGACAACAGATAAGCCAGTCCTAAATGAAGGCATTCATCCCTGTGCTAAATTCACCAACCCTTACCTTCACCTTCAAAATAACTAACAAGCATGTAAGGACCTATACAATTTTCGTTTGAAATATTCAATCATTCAATAGGATCAATTCCTTCTTCATATCCACTAAATTTAGGTAGTGCCATCAGTTCTTGTCTTAACACTTGTGGTCTAGTCAAAACCCTTGAATTCTAATATAGAATATTCACAACGCTTATCCCCAAATTGTCCCAAACATTTTACCAAGATATTCTCGTTTGTTTCCTCTTTTGAATCACCTCAATTGGACCTTCCAATCAAAAGCAATCCCAATTTTAATTTAACACACCTTTTTAATGTGACTATGAAAAAGTTAGAGACGATAGCCAACTTCTTTACAAGCATCTCACAGTTCAAAGACCAGTTAGTAGCCATTGGAGATCCAGTAGAAGATGTTGAACTGGTAACCACTACGCTAAATGGTTTCCCTCCCTCTTGGGACCCATTTGTCCAACGAATTTGTGCAAGAAGGAAGTTACCCAAGTTTGACAAGTTATGGGCAGATTGCTCTCAAGAGGAATCTAGATTAATGTCCAAGAAACAAAAGGTAGATGATGAGGAAAACCAAGCACTTGCACCACAAGTGAAGAAGAGAAAGGAAAGAGAAGAAGACAGTCCAAGGAAGTCTAAGAAGCCACGTCGTAAGAGGGATGTGTCAAAATTTCAATGCTTCAATTGCAGGAAGATGGGACATTATGTCGCACAATGTCCTCACAAACATGAGAAGGAAAAGAAGAAGACCTTCTATGGCCCAAGAATTCAAGCATAAATAAAGCCACTATGATTGGTGTCCAAGAGGGAGGACTATATAAGTGGAAGGGACACCAAGAACAAGCCCTTCTACACAATAGTGTTAGTTCCAATGAACTATGGCACCAAAAGCTTGCTCACTTGAACTATAGAGCATTACCAGTTTTGAGCAAAATGGTTACAGGTCTACCAGCAATCTAGATAGACCATGACAGAGTATGCAAAGGTTGTGCACTTGGCAAGAATGTCAAGGGAAGCTTTACAAGCAGTGATAGTAGATCCAAAGGTATTTTGGACATTATACACTTCGATGTATGTGGACAGATGATGGTGCCATCACTTGGCAACTTTGTATACTATGTGTTGTTCATAAATGACTATTCCAGGAAGACATGGATCTACTTCTTGAAAGAAAAAGATCAAGTCTTTAACAAGTTTCAAGAGTTCAAGGCTTTAGTTGAGAATCTCTCTGAGAGGAAGAGTAAAGTTTTGAGATTTGACAATGGAGGTGAGTACACCTCAAAAGAATTTAAAGACTTTTGCCAAGAAGTAGGGATTAAGAGGGAGCTTACAACTCACTACAACCCCCAACAGAATGGGGTTGTAGAAAGAAAGAATAGATCCATCATAGAAGCAACAAAAGCGATGATACATGACTAGGGCCTACCCATGCACTTGTGGGCAAAAGCATCCAGTACGGTTGTATACGTGCAGAACAAAAGTCCTCATAAGATATTGGGGAACAAGACACCTGAAGAGGTGTTCACCGGAAAGAAGCCAAAAGTCAGTCACTTGAGAATTTTTGGTTATCCAGTGTTTATACATGTTCCCAAGGAAAAGATAATGAAATTGGAACCTTCGGGAAAGAAGGGCACATTCGTTGGATACAGTGAGACTTTGAAGGCCTGTAGAATTTACATTCCAGGGTAGAGACAGATCGAGATCAGCCGAGATGTAACATTTGACAAAGATGAAGCCTTCAGAAGATCAAGGGAATCTCACATGGATGAGGACCAAATAGAGTAGGAGGCTCCCAAAAGATGCATTCATGGTAGACTCTACACCTAAAGAAACCATTCCAGAAGTCTAGAATGATATGGTAGAATCAGAGAGACATGTAGATCTACCTGAAGAAGCTGTGGCTACAAGAAAGAGACCAGTTTGGCTTCGGAACACTTTCCAGGAAGCTGAAGGACATGCAGCTCCCAAAGGCTCCTTTAGAGAGAGCAAGAGACCACATAAGTTTTCCAGCTATATGGCACTAATGAGCAACATCATTGATTCAAAACCTTCCACTTTTGAAGAAGTTGTTGAGAAGCCAGAATGGAAGGATGCCATTTTGAAGGAGTATCAGTCCATCATGAAGAATGATGTATGGGAGGTCGTTCCAAGACCAAAAGGGAAGTCTGTTGTGACTTCCAAATGGATCTACAAGATCAAGCATGCTGCAGACGACAACATAGAGAAGTACAAGACAAGGTTTGTGGCTAGAGGGTTTTCCCAAAAAGAGGGAGAAGACTATGACGAAACTTTTGCTACTGTAGCAAAATACACTTCCATTAGATCAATCATTGTGATTACTTCCGCAATGGGATGGAAATTACACCAAATGGATGTCAAGACTGCTTTCTTGAATGGTGTAATAGAGGAAGAAGTGTACATAGAACAACCACAAGGCTTCGTGATCCATGGGAAGGAGTCCCATGTGTGCAGACAGAAGAAGGCCTTATAGGGACTGAAGCCAGCACCCAGGGCATGGTATGCTAGGATAGATGGATATTTGATGAGCTTGGGATTTACCAAGAGTGAGGCAGATCCTAACCTCTATTATAAGGTTGAGGATGGATGCCCATTGATCTTCGTTCTATATGTAGATGACCTATTTCTAATAAGGGACGAGAAGCTCATTGATGGGTGTAAGAGGGAGCTCACTTTAGAGTTCGAGCTGAAGGATCTAGGTCTGATGCATTAATTTTTGGGATTAGAGGTATGGCAAAGATCAGATGAGATTTTCTTAACCAAGGAAAATATATTGTTGAGATCGTCAATAAATTCGGGATGATAGAATGCAAGTCCATGACCACACCTATGATGATAAATATGTAGCTCTTGAGTGACAAATCTTCAGATTTGGTGGATCCCACGAATGTACAGACAGTTGATTGGATCCTTGATGTACCTGGTTAACACCAAGGCAAACATATGCTTTGCAGTAAATAGCTTGAGTCAACACATGGTTGAACCTAGACAGGTACATTAGATGGCACCAAAGCATATGTTGAGGTACCTTCGTGGTACGGTTGGATGTGGATTGAGATATGTCTCAAGTGAATATATGAAGTTGCAGGGATATACAGATTCTGACTAGGCAGGAAGTGCAGTGGATCACAAGAGTACTTCTGGATGTTGTTTTAGTCTGGGATCAGGTATGATCTCATGGTTGAGCAAGACACAGACATCAGTGGCACTCAGTACATTAGAAGCAGAGTATATCGTAGCAAGCATGGCAAGCCATGAAGTAGTGTGGCTGCGGAATTTTCTACCTGGGATATTTGATCTAGAATTGGAGCCAACTTTGATACATTTTGACAATCAAAGTTGTGTGAAGCTTTCTGAGAACCCTATATTGCATGACAGGTCTAAGCATATAGAGATCAAATATCATTATACATATGGGGCATAGTGCAGAGCGGAGCTGTGGAGCTCCAGTACATATCCAGGGACGAGAAGATAGCAGATATCCTCATCAAGCCCTTGTCAAGAGTAAAGAATGAGTACTTCAGGGACAAGCTTGTAGTGTTGCCGAATGTGTGTTGTTTCTTCTCATGCCAGCTAACCCCTCTGGCCAAGGGTTCCCTGGATCAGTCATGTGAGGTGACTGAGGGGGTAATGCACTATTGGACCTACTGAGAGAAGAAACATCACACACATAGTCGTAAGACTATGGCGGAGGTTGTGTGACTCTAGACAGTAGTTGTGTGCTACTTAGGTGAATGTGTTCCACTGGTGGAGGCTGTGTGACTCTGGATAGTAGTTATGTGCTACTTCGGTGGATGTGTTCCAATGGCGGAGGCTGTGCGACTCCGGACAATAGTTGTGTGCTACTTCGGTGCATGTATTCCACTGGCGGAGGTTGTGTGCCTCCAGACAGTAATTGTGGTGCTACTTCGGTGGTTGTGTACCACTGGCGGAGATTGTGTGTTTTTGGACAGTAGATGTGTGCTACTACAGTGGATGTGTTCCACTGGCAGTGACTGTGTGTCACTAGACAGTAGTTGTTTACTACTTGGAAGAAGTTGTGATCTATTGGATGACATTGTAGTAGTTGTGTGCTACTAGTTGATTGTCATGGAGATTACCAGATCATTTGGATGTAGTTGTGTGTGCTACCAGTTGATCACAGAGACTTTGCCTGATGATTCGAGCTACCGAAGGCATTGTAGCAACCATGTGCATGTTATCATATTGCAGAGTAGTCAATGGACTACTAGATGAAGACATAATGAAAGATACCTAGCTAGCTAAGAGGGAGTGGTGATGTTTAGTAGCTACGAGAGGAACCTTTCCTCCGATTTAAACCTATCTTAGATGCGGGAAGATTCCGGAAGTCCAAGAAGACCATTAAACAGCAACAAGACTCCCAGATGAGAAGTCAACCCAAGTAGAAGTGACTAGAAGATTATAAATATGAGACGTCTTGGCTCATTTGGAGACACAACACACTCTCATTCTCTGAAAAAAAAGGTGTGCAAGTCTGAGGAAGGAAGGGTGACGCAGTAGCCTAGTCTTGGAGTTATTTTGGTGGTGATCTCTCTCTTGTGTGCTATCTCTCCTAGAGGGTGCGCTATTTCTGTATGGTGCTACTGCAGTTGTGAAAGCTACTATTAGGCTCTAGCCTTGTGTTAGATCTTGATTCTTGTCTGTAAAGCTCTAAGGAGCTAGTGAATGGTTGGACTCTGTGAAAGGAATTCATATAAGAAAGGTTGTTGGGTTTTTCCCCCATTTGGGGTTTTCCCAGGCTAAATCTCTTGTGTACTTTGTCTACTATTTATTCTGCTGCTATGGTATAATTGTTAATATTAACCAAGAAAAGAACTATACTGCTCTATAAGTAAAGGAAAATCTAACAATTATTTAGCTTTCTTTGGTGGTGGTAAATTTCTAGTTTAGTGTACTTTTTAACTTGAATTTTTCCCATAGTTTTGATCTTTTTCCACAAGTTGTCCAAAGTGATTTTGGGCATCTTTGTGGGTTGTTTGCTTGCTGATTTTTGCAGGTTTGCGTACAGCCAAGAGGAGATGTTGTCCAAATTTTGAACATTTGGATCATTTGGGACCCTCAGGAGCATCTTTTCTCATCAAAATATTGTTGATCCGGAACTATAAAGATCACAAGCCTTCCCCAAAAGAGAAATTGTAACAGATTAATAAAAGCATTGTGCTTCCCTGCGCCCAATCTCAATCCCCCTAGGGGGGATCGATGTCCTTGTCTAATTGCTTCATTTATCTTCTTTCATTGCTTATCATTTTCAGCTAATTAAAAAAGATAAAACAAACCATTAAATTAATCACAGCACCGCAAAACATTAGAGTAGTTTCATTTCATAGATTAAAGTAGATTAGATTTCATTTTCGCATTTTCAAAGTTGGTAAATAAACCATCCCCTCAGCTTCCTCTAGTATGTTCTTGATCCTCCTTTGCGAGTTTTTGCTTGATCTGAGGTGTGGATTCCATACAGAACGGGGACTGGTCAGTGTGGAGTAGTTTAATAGGACAATCTGATATTGGCTATTGTTTGATTGGGACAATACATTGAGCTTGTGTGTGAACGTAGAGGGATACTCATTATTGAGATCAATTCTCTCCTTGTTGGACCTCCGGCATTGTTCTTCTCTTCTCTTCCTTTGAGGTGCGACCCCCACCGGGGCCCTTCTTCCCTCTGAAATTTCCCTTGGCTGCTAGCATAGTTTTAAAAACCGAAACCGGTACCGGAACCGGTCGAGGGTCCAACCTGAACTGGAACCGGAACCGGTAATAAACCGGTCGAACCGGTTTCAATGAACCG
>SNQJ01S0006263.1:185818-255727 GCA_010110895.2 Picea sitchensis | reverse complement strand
AAAATTTAAGTAAAAGGATGAAAATGAAAGATAAAGGAGAATGTCACTTTTACTTTAAGAATTTAACATTACCATTAATTACTACCCTCAGTTGCACACCAAAACACCTTACAACTCCAACTTGTTACTTAGGTTTTAGGTTTCTGGGACCAAACCGGTCGGTTTGGTCATAAACCGGCCGACCGGTTCGGTTTATTGACCGGTTTGAACCGGTCGACCATCAAACCGGTCAAACCGGCCGGTTCCGGTTCCGGTTCGACCGGTTTTTAAAACACTGTCTGCTAGAGCAAGGTTCTCCTCATCCTCAATCTTCGGTTGGATGGTCTGTGAAGAACCAACTTGCAACTCCTCCTGAGTAAAATCGTCCCACAAGCTCTCCCAGTCGAGAAGCTTCTCCCGTGCTACCACTCAGACAAATACGTCCCACTGCTGAGTGAAGCCATTCAAGGTTGTTCTCACCATCTCAATCTCACCCACAGTCTCCCCAACTGCTGCTAGCTCATCTATAATCTAAGTGAACTTGGTGAGGTAAGTTGCAACAAAATCACCCTTGGCCATCTTTGTGCTCCTGAGTTTCTCTCTGAGCAACATTTTTCTGCTCTGGTTATCTGACTGGTACAATTTGGTCAATGCTTCCCACAGATCCTTGGATGTCTTCTTTCCTGACAGATGAGTAATGATGTGGTCCTTCACTCCATCAATGACGATTCTTCTTTCCTTCACATATTTTTTGTTGTGAGCTACTAGTTGTACTGGATCAGCTGGGGTTGTTATGATTCTTTCAACAAATTCCCATAGCCCCTACTCCTATAGTACTAGAGCTATGTGCTCTCTCCATGGACTAAAGTTAGAAGCTCCTTCTAGTCTATCATCAAACCTCAAGCCTGCATTAGCCATCTTATCTATTGCCCTAGCTCACACGCCCTCCTTGGCAGTTCGATCTCTCTGCTGATTTTAACTCCTTGGTCACTTGTAAAATCGACTTGGCTTCTTTGTATTAAGAGGTTGAGCTATGATACCATGTTAATTTCTAAAACCCATCAACATAAATTTAAGCCAATAATTTTATCTACCTAAAAATTAATTTACTGCTAATATAACTTCTGAAATTATGCACAACATTTACAGCTAAGTTCAAACACATTTGCATAGCGAAAAATAACCAAAAAGCCAAGCACATAAAAAACACATACACCAGAAATCACTCTGGAAATCCTAGTGTGGGGAAAACCAACAAAGAGGGGCTTTATTGCCTTCAGAGGAATTACAATTTACAGCAGCAATCAAAACAGAAATTTCTTACAGGAAATTTCTTCTAACAAAATGCCCTCTTCTTGGTTGTACAGAGTAGGCAAATCTGGGTTGTATAGCCCAACTCTTTTCTCCCTGTATAGCCCAGCCAACACGACTTTAGTATGGCCCTGGTACAACCCAAAAGAACTTGGCCTGTACGACCTGCTTGAGTTCGGCCTTGTACGACCCTCTTCCTAGCTGTTGTACAACCCTCTAGCCCGACCTCTATTGTTGTTGAAGTACGACCTGTTGTACGGCCTCTCCTTGTTGCTGGTACAACTTGCACTTGGACCTCAATCTCTGTTGTCAAGTCACCTTTACTCTCAGCTGCAACTTTGCCCTCTTCCTTAGTCAAAGCGCCCTCTTTAGCTTTTTAGCTCAATGTGTCTTGTGTCCTCACCCTCAACCTCCTTTTATCATTCTTTTCCCTTTTCTCATGAATCTTCTAGAAGACTCTTGAAATTCACTTTAAGTGAAAATTAATTTCCAAAGTCAAAGACTTTAGAAATCTGGGTGAAAAGCCAATAAAAATCATTTACATGATTTTTATGCTTTTACTAAGTCAAAACTTAGGATATAATTAAAATGTTGATCTGGGTATTTAATTAATGTCCAACAACATGCCTTGGACACATAGGCCTATGCTGAGACACCTTTTGAGCTACACAATTAACAATAGAAAGGGTTCAATAAAAAAAATTGAAACCTTAATACAAGGGTCAACCACAAAGATAAAACCCAACATCGAAGCCTAGGCCTCCAAATGAGCAAAGTGTTCCAAACACCTTAGCTCCTATAAATGTCATACGCCAAGAAGAGGGCCCTTGGTGTTTTCCTTGTGGAGATGCTCATTGGGAGCATGAATGTCCTAGGGGCAATGCTAGTAATGGTAATAATGAAGATCCTAATAATTGTGATTATCTGAACTTCCTTGATACATTGGATCCAATCAACAGCATATCTCCTAGGGAATATTTTAATGTGACTATGGAATAACTTGAACGGGCCAAGCAAGATGTTGCTAAGCAAGTTAGGATGGAGATTTTAAACCAAATGGATGAAGAATCAAAGGAAAGGCTTAGGAAGAAGGAATATTGAGTTTATACTAGGAAGAAGAATGCGCTTGAAACCCTTCCTAATGATCCTAGATTTCCTTGGGCAAAGCCCACTTTGCCATCAAGTGATAATCCTTCCCCTCAACCAACCTCACCTAAGAATGATGATATAAACTTGAGCATGTCTAATATCTTGGGAAGGGTTAGAAAGATTTGTGAGATAATGGAGATCCCTTCTTTGAGAAATGAGGCAAAGGGATTCTTGGATGACCAAGGAGAGTATAAAGGTTCCCCCATATATTTGCAAGCCAATAATTTTGAATAAACTAGAGAAGAACATGTATCTTTTTTCGTCTCTTTAGTAGTAAATGACTTATGGCTTCATAATTGTATGCTTGACTCTGGGGCATCTGCTAATGTGATAACTTTACAAGTCATGAATCAGTTAGGGTTGAAGATCACAAGACCTTATAGGAATGTTTGTGGAATTGACTCAAAGGATATTAAGGTGAGTGGTTTGATTAAAGATATTGAAGTTCGCCTTGCAAATTATCATGAGGTTCCTATTGCGATGGATGTTGTAGTCATTGATGTACCTAATGCTTGGGGGATGCTTTTACCCAGAAAATGGGTTGCTACTTTGGGGGGTAGTTTACAAATGGATTTGTCTTATGCGACCTTCCTAGCTGGGAATGAAGGTTATGTCACTTTATATAATAAGCCAAGAAGGAAGAACCATGGGAAAGATCATAATAATGAAGGTGTTTGGGGTGATTATGACCTTGACACAACTTTGGAGTCCTATGAGGAGAAACATTGTTATAGATTTGATGAAGAGCAAATAGACCCATATTTCTCTCAAGACTTCGTCGTTCTTCCAGGACCAACTTGACAAGTACAAGGACAAATATTTGGGGTCCATTACAATTTTGAAAAAAGGAAATGAAAGAGAATTACATGAGGATGATCAAAGGAACATTTCCTTAATGAGGTCCCACTTGCCTGCTTTGGAACACGAAAAGAATACTTGAAACATGTGAGAGAATGATTGAATCCAAAGTAAGAGAGGAATATTTTCAACAAGGAAAACTGGTATTCATATGGGACAAGAGAAAGGGCAAGCCAAATATGTGCAAGGAATTTGATTGTTTGTGGCAAGGCCCTTATAAGATCGAGAAGAAGTTTGACAATGATTCCTTTAACTTATCTACGCTGGAGGAAAGGAGACTATAGCTACCCATTAGTGTATCCCTTCTCAAACCACATCATGGGGAGGAGACTTGACTTCTTACCTTTAGAGTAGGGTAGGCAAGTTAGATAGGTCATGTTGTGTGCTTGGTTGTATTCCTTTATTATGCGATTGCTTTATCATGTTAGTTTAACAATGCACATGTTAGTTAATGAAACTTTTGATTTCTTGCATTTGGTTTTATATTTTAATAAACTAGGGTGGATAGCATCCCCCTACCCTTTTGTTACTGATGTTTGCATGTTACAATGTAGCAATATTTTAGAGTGATGCAGGTGGCAGGTCTTGGACTGCCAGAGATGTTGAGGTTCTCATGCTCTCTACGACGAGCACATGTCCCCATGTTGGAGCCAAATGTTACCCCACCCACTTAGCGGTAACTAGATGAGATCGTGTCTCATGGCCCACAATGAAAACAATGATCCCTATGATGATAATGATCAACATGTCCACATAGAGAAGCCCAACAACCACTCTCAGATGCCTCTTTCTTCATCAACATGGCTCATCACACTCAATTGACAAGGCTCATTGGGAGATGGTGGTTCGACATATTATGAGGTACATTAGTCCTTGTCTCATATAAAGTGTCATATTTAACATATTGGGCATTTGATTAATGATCATAGATTGAAGTTGGATAATGAATCATAAGCTCAAAAGTTACGCTTTTTGCTCGTTTCACCTTTGTGGCTATCATTAACTATCCTAGTCTAGTGTTGTCACTCTTGGGGAATAGGGGTACTACTGGGAGGTTACGATAAGGGTAACGTTTTGTCCTGGAGCTTGTCGCAAAGTACTAAACTTCGGTGATGGTTTTACATAAGGGGCCATGGTTCATTTTCCTATGAGAAGAAGCACTAGAATGCCGAGGTTGATGCAGCTACTATAAAAAATACAGAACGAATGTTGTAAAAGAAAGAAAGAATGGGATAATGAATGGCCAACTATAAAAGCCTAAGGCCAGCTTGAGCTCTACCCCCTCTAATGGTAATCGCCCCTTGTCCTAATGCACTGGATGCACATCTATACAAGACTTTATCTCAGAAAGAAAAATAAAAGAATAATGCTTGAAACCTGCAAAGGGGACATGCAAATAATAAACGAATATCAAAAGGCAATAAAAGGGATTTGGAAAGAAAAAAGTACTGAGGAAAGGGTATCTCAAGCAACAAGCGCTCCCTCTACAAAAACACTCATGGAAGTGGACCAAATATGGTACATGTTAATGATTTTGCTGTCATCAAGTAAGCCCAACACGTTTCATTATCACACTTACTCTTAGATGGTTTCTTGGGAAATATCCCTCTACCTGGGGACTAACACACCTAATAGGGTCTTTTGATGGTCCTCCCATACCTAAACTTGCCAAATTGCATAAATTCTTGAGCTAATGTGAAGTTTGAAGGGGATACCCAATGAGAGTTGTTCATTTGGATTTTGGATTAATAGATGGCTTACTTTGTATGATTCTAAGGGCTATTCCCCATGTGATTGTTAGTTTTACTTGATTCCATGACTTTGACTGACTTAGGTGCACCTAACATGGTCTTTGGAGGGTGTCCTTGTGATTTCATCCAAGTTGTGCACTTTATGCAGGACATAACACGTGTGATGCAAAGTGTTGGGCCTCTTATTGGCCAATTTAGCAGTCTCATCAAGGTCAGTCGAGACGCTATGGCGGCACCACGGGGATAAGTGCCCAATGTCACCACAACGCTTATCCTTTCCTATTCAATCCCAACTCCCACTCACGAAAGGTTTTGGGAAGCTTCCCTATCACACAACACAATCACCTTATCCGACCGATTAGTAGATCAATGCCTTAACTAGCAAGCTATGGTGAAGGGGTAGGAGATAATTGTTTTAAGGTTGCTGCAATATGATTAATTTAACACGGAAAATGGAACATAACAGCAGAAAAATAACATTCAATTCAGCATAAGATAAACATTTAAAACATGAGATAGAATGCTAATATCACTTACCAAAGATTAGGAGATTTATCTTGATAGAAAACCTTGTCTAAGTAGATGGAAAAGAGATGTAGGTTGGCTGTAAATGACTGCAAACCTGCATCAAATATTCACTTTCCCACCTCTAAAATATCCAATAAAATCATGCCCACTAAGGGGGAATAATAACCCTTGGGGGAAAACACTCCAAGACATAATTCCAAGGGGTTTCTAGCTCTTGAAATGGAAAAATACAGCAAGCTAGTGTTTGTTTCTTTTTATATGTTTATGTTTTTATTAAAACAGAAAATTCAGAGAAAGTATATTTTTTGAAATAAAATTGGTTATGAGAAAGTGGACTTACCTCCAAAGACAAGGAGCCCCCCCTTTTTCATAACTTATCTAATTCCCTTTTTTAATTATTTCACCATGCGCCCCTTTGATGTGGGTATAATACGATATTCACCTTTGTCCTTTTTGGTTCCCTTAATAAAATAATAAAAACGGAATGGCCCTTTTAATAATATGATATTTTATTACCTTTCAAACTTTGCCCCTTTTCTTACCAAAATATAATGTTTTCTAAACCATGGTGAGTGGTTAGACTGTAAAGGGGGTGACCCACTTAACCTTGTTGTGCTTTGCTAGATCCACGTAAACATTTCGAATTTGAAGATTCTGCCACATGGGTTTTGTCTGGAGCATAATTTATTTGCTCTTTGCTACTAGATTTATCTTTGATGCCCTGGAGCGACCCTCTTTTGCCACGTTTATCACGTAACTATGCTTGCATAACCCTTCGACAATTGATTTTTGCTTACAACCTGACCTTTTTTTAAATTTTCGACATGGCATACCGAGTATGCATGAAGACGGTTAATCTAAGCCCCTGTTATATTTTCAGCCCTGAGATCTCGTGCATCGGGATTCGTGAACTACCATGAAAATTGCGAGATGATGAAATTTTGTGAGACTGCCATGTTGAGAACTGAAAATGATAAATGCACCATGGCCAAGGAATGCATACAGACTTTATAAAACAATGACCATCTGGGAAATGACATAGGTGCTCAAGACCATGGGCGGACAAGCCCTACAATATGCGGTCATCCCTACAAGAAACCTAGCTCCTATAAACCATGTGTCTCAATAGGTCCACCTCAAGTCCTCCAATCCTATCCAAGCCGAAAGGAAGTGAGGGAGGAGACTAGAAAGAATAATCATGGCCGACTACAAAGTCTAAGAGTCCATAATACATAACCCTCCACATGGCCTACAAGGCTTTGACTTGCATCCTTGGGCTTACAATGGTGTAGCCAGGTGAGAAATCTAAGGTACCTCCTGGAGATGTAACAGGGCCACTTGATGACTTGGCTCCCTCCGATACTTTGCAGATACAGTCATGCCAACACATAGATGGGCAAGAAGCCCACACCTACGGTGTTGTGCCCCGAAGGTTATTAGGCATTGGATGGAGCATGTTGCACTAGCACATTATTGGATACCATGCAGAGACAAGATGCACCATTATTCCACCTTGGACACTGGTCTTTTCACCTTGGGTGTTGAGCATATGGATGGTGATGTCATGGATTGGGGCTTGCTTGCCATTGGAGCACTACTTTGATGAGTCGGGAGCTTTCATAACATGATACGACCTTTGATGAGGATAGGTCACCTTCCACCATACTTAGCACCTTGATGATGAGACGTGGCCTTCGAAGGCCTCCTTCACCTTCCTAGGGCATGATGTCACTCACATGTGTGGCTTTGAAGGGTTTATTTTGATGTTTAAGCATGATTATCCTATGTTACTAGATTCGTGGGGTCGAGGGGCTGGATCCGCGGATCTGATACAGATTTGGATCCGCCAAGATCCGCTCGCTCTTAAAAATTAGTTAATATGAGTGACACTTCCTTGGTTATGGTACTTGTAAATTTGATATACAATTACTAATTTGATGTATGGTACTTCGCTCTTAAAAATTAGTAATACGTTACAATTACTCGGTACTTGTGACTTTTGAAATGCTTGCGCACTGTAATCAGACTTGTGAATTTTGAAATGCTCGTTGGTTATGGTACTTGTGAATTTTGAAACGCTCGCGCACTGTAATAATATATGGTTTATGTTATTTCGTGTGGTTGATGTTAATTTGCCCCTTTTACTTTTATTTGACTTTATGTTTGGCCCTTTTTACTTTATGTTTATTATTAAATAATTTGCCCATTTACTTTATATTTATTATTAAATAATTTGCCCCTTTTACCTTTTACTTTATGTTCAGTCCTTTTAACTTTATGTTTATTATTAAATAAATTGCCCATTTTACTTTATGTTTAGAACGTTTATAATTTCACCTTGTTTATAATTAATATTAAGAATGTTTATAATTATAAATATTAAGAATATTTATAATTTAATTTGTATAAATAAAATTAATGTTTAATACTTATAAATACTACATTAATTCTAAGTTTATTAAACTTTTGTATTAATTATTTGATATAAGTATTACACAATATAAATATACAAGTTATATATTGTAAAATTCATAATTTTTATTTTTAAAAATTATAAAAAATATATTTATATTGTTTGTACTTGTCGTTTCCCGGTCGTATCTGGATCCTGGCTTTTCAAAAAACTGGCGGATCCGGGTAACATAGTGATTATCTATTGTTAGAGGCTACTTGAGGGGTCGGCCCCACTTGTATCATGGACTTATTATTGTTTTAGAAATTTATGTGGACATATGCGCTTGGTTACCTCATATACATGTTGAATTTTCTCAATGCTGGGCTCAAGCACATACTTCATTTTTGTTTAACATTACTTGAACCATAAACACTACAACAACAATACATTAGCTACAGTAAACCAAGATCACAAGAAGAATAACCATGCACAAGAACACAAGAAGTATTTTAGGAAAACCCTTCTCAACCAAGGGAAAAACCGAGCAATCCTTTGCTTATATTGCCAAGATAAGATCCACCATCCACAACCAAACCCTAGCACACAAGAGGGTGCTTCTATGACCAAGAAGGATCAGTGCCTAGAAAAGTGATCACTTCAGTCCTCATAAATTCAAGCCATGTGTTTTTGCAAGTGAGAGAGATGATCCACAATGGGGATCTATCTCTTATTTATACAAATCCTATTACATCAAATAGATGTGTCTATTGGCACAATAGGGTCGACCTGAACAACTTCAAATATAATTAATCATTACCCAATATTAATTATCTTTTACATGGTGGGACCGACTTGTACCCTTCACAATACAAATTAGGGTTACAACACATCTTACTCTTTGACAATATAGCAAGGGATCTCACACAATCTCTAGTGCTCAGCCACTAGGGACACGTCCACCTATGCTCAGCCACAGGGGCGTCACTCTCAACAAATCAACTCAACTAAGTCCATAGGAGTACCATTTGGAGAGCCATCTCAAGCCGACTCAACTAAGTCCATCGGAGTACCATTTGGAAAGCCATCTCAAACCGACTCAAGTAAGTCCATAGGAGTACAAGGCAGGAGACCATCTCAAGACGACTCAACTCAGTCCAAAGGAGTACGAGGCATGAGACCATCTCAAGTCATCTCAACTCAATCCAGAGGAGTAGACAAGAGACCACAAGTCATCACAACTCAGTCCAGATGATCCGGATTATTTTCGGCACGAAATGAGAGCGGAGATATAATAAAGAAATGTACAGAGATATCTCGGATATCCAATAATATAACAGAAATGTATCAGAGATCCAACCATAAAAACAGAGATACAGTAATACACAATTTTCTATTAATGAGTGAGAATGTAAAAATACAGAGTGAAAGACTCGCTAGAATGGTGGCATCTTATCTCTAAGAAGAGATGTATCCACTACTCGAATTCGCAAGAACATGATCTTACAATGAGGCTCCAAAGGCCTTTTTGTCATAAAGAAAATCCAAAACCCTAACCCTGAAAGATGAAAAGCCAACAGTTTTGTGGACCCCGTTTTGGGTAGTTTGGTGTATCAACTTCCCGAAGGCGTAACTTTGGCATAGTATCTCCGTTTGGGATGCACGATAGCTAGTTGGAAAGGTATCGTCGACGAGATTCATTTTGGGGGCTCAATCAGAGCCTTCGGCTATCATTGAGAAGCTCGATCCCGAAAAACCTTCATTTAGGCCCTCAAAATGGCCCCGAAAGTTAAAAACTGCAAAAATAGTAAATTGCCAAAATTGCCAGAAAACTGTTTTTAGCCAGTTGGACAAGGTGGGTGGCCACCGATATCCACCTGGATCACCAGAGTCTAACACACACCCATCACATGGGCTCTCTCACAGATCGTCTCAACTCAGTCTAGAGGAGAACGACCTGGAGAATGTCACACGACGTTGCAATCATCAACAAACCCTCTCAGCTAGGGAGGCATTCTCCACCAGGCCAAGTCTCTCACGGAAGTACTCGAATTGCGTCCCGACAAGCGGTTTGGTGAAGACATTTGCAACCTGCTCGTGTGTAGAAAGGTACTGCACATGTACTGCTTTCCTCTGCACCATATCTATGATATAATGGAATTTGATCTCAATGTGTTTCAATTTATCGTGAAACACAAGATTCTCTGAGAGCTTCACACAGCTCTGGTTATCACAATAGATAACGGTGGAATCCATCTCATGTCCAAATAAGTCTGCAAGGAGCTTGTGATGCCACACTGCTTCGCGGACTACCACACACAATGCAATGTACTCTGCTTCTATGGTACTCAAAGCCACAAAAGTTTGTTTCTTGCTGCACCAGGAAACCATGGATGATCCCAAAGTAAAACAACAACTTAAGGTGCTCCTATGGTCCACTGCGCTCCCTGCCCAATCTGCATCGGCATATCCCTGCAATCTCATGTCTACACCGGAAGCATATCTCAGGCCATAACCAACTGTGCCTCGTAGATATCTCAACACATGCTTCGCTACTATCCAGTGTGTTTGTCTTGGTTGACTCATAAACTAGCTGAGTACACTCACTGCATAGCATATATCAGGTCTATTGTTAACCAGATTCATCAATGATCAAATCAGTTGTCTGTAAAGATGTGGATCAATCTCGCCTGAATCAGTAGAAGCCTCATTTATTTTCTTCAAATTCATCACCATCGGTGTAGGCATGGATTTGGAGTTTGTCGTCTCAAATTTCTTCAATATCTCAACTGTATATTTTCCTTGACTCGAGAAAATCTCATCAATCCTCTGCCACACTTCTAGTCCAAGAAGTAGTGCATCATACCAAGGTCCTTCATCTCAAATTTAGAAGCCAATGCACACTTGTATTCAACAATAAGGCTTTATGAATCGATGAGGAATAAGTTATCACATATAGGACCAAAATCAAGCACTCATCACCAATAATGTTGTAGTATGGGTTTGGATAAGCAACACTCTTGCTGAAGCCCAAACTCATCAAGTATCCAACAATCTTCTCATACCACCCACGAGGTGTTTGTTTTAGTCCATACAAGGCTTTCTTCAACCTGCATACATGCGACTCCTTCTCTTGTGTCATGAACCCATCTGGCTGCTCGATGTAAACTTCTTCCTCAATCTCACCATTGAGAAAGGCTTTCTTTACATCCACTTGATGTAGTCTCCAACCCATGGATGCAGCTAGGGCAATAATCGTATGGATGGAAGTGTATCGGGCAACATGAGCAATATGTCTCCTCGTAATCTATTCCCTCCACCTAAGAGAATCCTCTTAGCCACAAATCTTGCTTTGTATTTTCTCGATACTTCCATTAGCTGCATGTTTGATCTTATAGATCCACTTGAAAGTTACTACAGACTTTCGTTCCGGTCTCGAAACAATATCCCACACATCATTCTTCATGATGGACTGATACTCTTCTGTCATGGAATTTTGCCAAACCTGCTGACCTGTTGCTTCTTCATGACAAGAAGGTTCAGTATCAATGATGTGGCTCATAGCTAAGACATAGCTCAAAAATATCTGTGATCTCTTGCTCTCTCGAAATGTACCACAAGGAGTTGCATGTCCCTCTGCCTTCTACAGAGTCTGTCAAGCCCAAGCAGGCCTCTTATGGCCTACTGCAATGTCTCTAGGAACATCAACTGGAGCTACAGGATCAATTGGATCAATGATTGTCTCCCTCTGAACTATTGAAAGGGGAGAAGGTATTGTTTTTTCCTTCTTCTCAAATAGTTTGACTCCCTCTAAGTCAAGTGACTCCCTCTGAAGTCTGGAGGAAAAATATCTTCCTTTGTTGCTAACCTAGAGACATCCCATGTCTTCTCAGGTCCTCTATTGTCTCTACAGTACTTTGTTGGCCTCTCGTACTAGGATAATAACCAAGATGACCTCCCATAGGGATAACAATCAAAATGGCCTCTTGTACTTAGGATAATAACCAACCAAGAAGAATTGGACTCCCGTACCAGGGATCATGGCCCTTCAATAATGAAATAAGAAATTTGGCTCCCTGTACTAGGATAACAACCAAGATGGCCTCCCGTAGGGATAACAACCAAGATGGCCTCTTGTACTAGGATAACAACCAACCAAGAAAATTTGGACTCTCGTACCAAGGATAATGATCCAAGTCATGAGGGCTCCCACACCAGAGATAACACCCTTCATTATTAAATGCAAGCTACTACATAGTAATGATCAAATAAGGAAAGTAGCACAAACTTACCTTAGTCTACGATCATGCTCAATCTTGCCTTTTGGTCTTCCCGAGAAGACTGAGGTAGAGAAGAACTCCTCGTCATTCTTGCTTGCATTCCTTGACTTCTTTTGAGGTGGCTAATGTTGCTTTCCTTTCTTCCACAAAGGACAATGATTCGCATAGTGACAAGGGCTTGAAACCTTTCACATCACTAGCTGCAAGTCTAGTCTCCTCAATATCCACTAGAGCTTGAATTCGCATAGTGATAAGGGCTTGAAACCTTTCACATCACTAGCTGCAAGTCTAGTCTCCTCGATATCCACTACAAGTTGAATAAGGTGTACTTATAGCACACACTCAAAAAGTCACGCCAAGGATCACTCTTGAAACAAGTTTCAGAAATTTACTTCAAAACTTCTTCAAACTCAGAATTATAAATTTGCTAGTATACTTCCTGTAGCAAGATCTCAGAATTCACCTCAAGCTTGCCTTAGAGCAGGCTGTAACCTTACTTTAAAACTAATCATCAATTAGTACTCAACACAGGCCTGAAACTCAGCCTTATACTCTTCAGATCTGCACATAGAACTGATATGGAATTTGGTCCAACTGCTTCAGATCTTCGCTTTGGGTATACACAAGATGGCTCCAAACTTCACCCTCAAATTTCGCATGAAGTACCAGGTCTGGAATTTGCCAAGGTTACTCCTGAAAGGCAGCCCTTAAATTCTGGAATTTTGTGCCAAGAGGAGAAGTCCTTGACTTCTGAAATTTTCTCAAAAAGATGACCTAAATTCTCCCATAGAATAGGCCTTAGAACAGACCTGAAATCTGCCTTATCACTTGTTCAAAAATGGCCTTACAACAGGCCCAAACTCTGTCACAAGAACTGTCTTTAATTTTGCTTCAAAAAGAACTGTCATAAGAACTGACCTTAGATCCACTCAGGGCTGCCACCGTTTTGTCATAAAATTCTGTCACACATTCAACCTTTAAGATACCTCATAGCCAGCCTCAAATCTCCCTTAAGAAACCGGTCTGTAATTTTGTTTTAWGTCTGCGTTTAAGCCTGCTGTAGGTCTGTTGTTAGGGGTTCTTCTGGCTGCGGCAGTTCTAGAGGGACTTTACCAAGCTGCGGTCTTCTTCTTAAGACCCTCAATAGGGCTTGACCAAGGCTGATAGGCCTGCGGCCAGCCTTAAAACCTCATCACAAGGGGCCGACCCTTCCCTTACACCAGCGGTAGGGGTCAAGCAGCCTTTATGGCCTTCCTTCACTGTGCAAAAAGGTCATCTTCAAGTACTGCTCTGATACCCTGTTGAATTTTCTCAATGTTGGGCTCAAGCACATAGTTTATTTTTGTTTAACATTACTTGAACCATAAACACTGCAACAACAATACATTAGCTACAGTAAAGCAAGATCACAAGAAGAACAACCATGCACAAGAACACAAAAAGTATCATAGGAAAACCCTTCTCAACCAAGGGAAAAACCCAGCAATCCTTTGCTTATATTGCCAAGACAAGATCCACCATCCACCACCAAACCCTAGCACACAAGAGGGTGCTTCTATGACCAAGAAGGAATGGTGCCTAGAAAAGTGCGCACTTCAGTCATCATAAATTCAGACCATGCAGTTTTACAAGTGAGAGAGATGATCCACAATGGGGATCTATCTCTTACTTATACAAATCCTATTACATCAAATAGATGTGTCTATTGGCACAATAGGGCCGACCTGAACAACTTCAAATATAATTAATCATTACCCAATATTAATTATCTTTTACATGGTGGGGCCGACTTGTACCCTTCACAATACAAATTAGGGTTACAACACATCTTACTCTTTGACAATATAGCATAGGATCTCACACATCCTCTAGTGCTCAACCACTAGGGACACGTCCACTTGTGTTCAGCCACAGGGACGTCACTCTCAATAGATCAACTCAACTAAGTCCATAGGAGTACCATCTGGAGAGCCATCTCAAGCCGACTCAACTAAGTCCATAGGAGTACAAGGCAGGAGACCATCTCAAGCCGACTCAACTCAGTCCAGAGGAGTACAAGGCATGAGACCATCTCAAGTCATCTCAACTCATTCAAGAGGAGTAGACAAGAGACCCCACGTCATCACAACTCAGTCCAGAGTCTGACGCACACCCATCACATGGGCGCACCCAACACATTGGCTCTCTCACAGAGCTTCTCAACTCAATCCAGAGGAGAACGACCTGGAGAATGTCACACGACATTGCAATCATCAACAATATATAGAGGGAGCGTTCCATTGTATCAAAACACAACTCACTCTTCTGTGAGACCACTACTACTTGCTTCTCTCTTCTCTTTTTCGCTAAGGATAACTAGTGCACACTTTTGGAGTAAAGATCTTGTGGACAGTTTGTCTTATTGTTGGTGGATGATCTTGAGCTAGGGTTTCCTCATGCATTTTGACTTGGTTGAGTAAGTCTTCTTTATCAAGTATTAAATGTTTATGGTATATTGTGGTGAATGCTATGTTGTAATTTGTTGCATGTTAACTTGTTCTTGTTGAAATCATAGGAGGGATCATAAGTCTTTGTCCCCCTCCCAATTTCATTCATCTAAATTTGTTGAAGCATTTAAAGACCTAATCTAGGGATTATAAGTGTTTATCCCCCTAGGTTAAAGTCTTTAGCTAGTCTTGAGACCTAGGGTTTATAAGTCTTTAGACCTTAGTGTTTGAACCTAGTCCATTTGGATCTTGAGTTAGACATCCTAGAAGAAAATAAAATGGCACCTAAGGTTTACAAGTCTTTAGACCCTAGGGTTTGTTCTCTTGAAGATTGGTCCTAAGCCTATGAGTCTATAGTCTTAGGGTTCCCAATCCTCATTCTTCTTGGCTATCTAAGTCTAAATTCAAAGTGTAGCTTGACTCCATTGCCCAAGAGAAGGAAAACGACACTAGTCTTGCTATAAGTGTGTGCAAACTCCAATAAACTCACTTTCTTTCAAAGGATAACTTGTTGGGTGAATGCTTAATCACTTTCTTGTGCTCAATATTGCCAAACGATTTGCAAATTCACTCAATAACTTGCTGCTGTTATAAAAAATAGTTACAGCCATTAGGGCTTGTTCAAATTGCTGATAACTTACTTAATATTGTGGTTTAAGAAGGCTAAATTCATTGTTAAACACTTGGATCTTGTTCCACTTGTTAAGGGTTGTATTTTAAGATTTTATTGGCAATTTTTGAGGGCTGATTTCTTTCTTCTGTTACAAATATACTTTGCTGATATAGACTGTTAGTTATTGCAAGATTAAATTGCAGCAGCCCTCCCTTGTTGTTAGCTAGTGTTTTGGGGCTTATATTTCGCTTCTTAGACTTGGTTTTGGTTATTTTATGCATTGGAACACTTCTCTTACACACATGCAACCAATTACCTCGTCTAAACTCTTCCAAACCTACCCCATTTCCCTAGACCTAGCCTATCTTTTCAAGTAACCAAGATAAGGGGCCGTAGACTTGCTTCTAGCTTGCTATACAATCCTTTGAGGTCACAAGGGAAGCCTCCCCTGTGTTGGATCTCCATCCATCACTAAACGAGGGAAGTACTTGTCTAAGTGACAGTGACAACTACTTCTAATTGTTTCACAAGTTTGACATATTGTGAAAGGATCTGCACAACTGCTAAATCCTGTGATAACAGTACAGTTAATTTTGAAAACACAAACCAAGCCATAAATTAACTTTTCTTAAGAAAGCTTTAGAGTTGTACCGGAAGATACTAAACACTAGTAATACATTGTCATTCACCGCAATTTGCATATTATACAATTTACAATGAATTTGTTTATTACGAAGCACATCAAACCTCAATTATTGGATCATTACTGTCCCGCATGTGATGAAGAGAAGCTGCAAGGGCCTGGAAATTAATTTACAGTCGGGTAGCCAGTTAGCATAGTACCCAAGATGATAAATTAAAACAGTAAAATGCACTTATCTCCACAGAAAATGCTAGAAAAGCTTGCAAATTTTAAAAGGAATATAATGTAACTGATTGAACGTGCATATCTCAACAGGAACACTTCCCAGATAAGATACAAAAATATTTCATTTATCATGACATATGGAGAAATCAGAACTGTGATAGAAAGAATCCCGAACTGTACATTATCTTCATCGAGAAAGAATATACTGCGCACACTAAGATAGTGTCATGGTCTGCTTTTCAAAAAATGCAAGAGACTGACAAACTGGTAAAAGAATGTTGAAAGTCGCAACCTAGAAACAAAGTGGGTCAATGCAATACAAGAGCAAAACATAGCTAGAGTACAAGATAGATTAAAGGATTCAGACTGTAATTTATAAAGACAATTAGACACAGACAAAACGGCCTTCCTATATAGCTTAGCAATATGCATCTTGTTAAATTATTTATTTCCTAGATAAACATCTTACTATAAGCATTGAACAAATTTCTTGAAAATCTGTTTTCCAGTCAGCACACTAGTGCATCCATTACATTTATAAAAATAAATCTCCAGCTTTTATATATTTGTAAATAGATTTACCTATAAAATTTAGAGTTTCTCACATTAGGACTGTTATCGCACAAGTTGTAGGTTGGGCAAAGCCCGACCGAACCACCAATTGGCGACAACTAGGAGAGCACCTACCAACTGTCACCTTAGGCAGGTGTTCCCGTCACTTTAGAGGTGAGGTAGTCACCTCAAAGGGGGAATCCCGGTGACCCTAGGGACGAAAGAGATGGAAAGTGATAAGTATGAATGGATGTCCCTAGAGGTCAATTCTGTATGGTAGGAAAATCTTGGAAAACGAGTCTTGGGAAGGTTTAAGGGTTGCCAAGCGTGCTGAGTGACGGTGACCTGCCGAGAGTAGAGTACTTGCCCGAGACACAAAGAAAGCCAAGGATGGTTATAATATGTTAGTTGGGCAAGCAAGTTAAGCTTGCTGTCCCTAGTTGCAGCAAAACTAAATGATATATATCAGCTCCTAAAAGATAATAAAGGCTGCAATACAAGTGCTAAGAATATGATAGAATAAACAAGAGACAAGCTAGCTCAACTCAACAATGATTAATTAATCTTCTAGCACAAAAAGCAAGGCTGAAACAAAAGCTTGCTGCAGTGATATTTATCAGCCTTATGGCTGTAGCAAACCAAGCTTAATAGCAGAAAAATCAACCACTCAAAATCACTTCTAACTAGCTAGATAAGTGCTCTAGGGTTAGTAGAGAATTAGGGAAAAATTAGGGCTAAATCCTAGGGTTAGTTTAGGAGTTATTAGGGGTTAGAGGGTTAGTTTTCTGCATCCCTATTGGCTGTAATTTAGTTTTGTAACAGAAGCAAGAATTAATGGTTGAAAGGGGACACCTCAATGAGGCAAGGAAGCCAAAGGCTATAGGAACAACTTCCCAAAGAGACAACTTCAAAACATGAAGATTTCATGTTTACCAAGGCAGCAATTTATTTCTCCATTGCAACAAATAATGACTAGTGCCTTTAATGATTGGGTTAATGGAGTCAAGCAAAGAAAGAGCTAGAGGTACTACCTCCTTGGGGGTGTAAATCCTCTTACTCCCCAAGGCAAGTATCTCTAGCTAGGGTTTAGGCTAAGAGGGCATATGCACTTATACTTCTCTTAGAAACCCTTGTTAAACCAATAAAATGTAAGGATAGAGTGATGGAAGCTTAAGGTGGGGATGTATGCCCTTATACCTCCCACCTAGCTCTAGCAAAATAACCATGACTTGAATAACAAATGATAGCACAATGTAAAAAGCCTTACCAATTCAAGAAAAAAAAAGCTAAGACAAACCACCACAATAGAAAAGAAGAGCCTTCCAAGACTAGCACATCACTTCCATCAACCAATAACCAAAGAGATAACCATACACAAGAGCATAAGAGAGAAACTAGCCAAAGAGAGCGGAAATTTCAGTCCAATACTTCTCACAATGGGAGAGTTATGTTATGAAATGAGATCTTATGATCTCTATTTATACAAAATGTCTCCAAAATAGTTTGTCCACATAATTTTAGGGTAAACCACAAGACTAGGGGTCAACAACCCTAATCTTGCCCCTTTTACAAAATAATATTAAACAATTCACTTGAAATTTACTTTTACACAAAAAGAAACCCTAACTTAAGGTGATGTCACCCCTTTAGGGGACATTTTGACACTAGGAGCAAGTTGTTAGTGTTGGAGGAGTCTAGTTAGGCTTCCCAAAGCCACATGTCAATCATCCAAGCCATTTTCTTCATGGTCAAAGCCTCATTCTCCTCAAAACATCCTTGTGCCGATGAATGATAACCTCGCCACCAAACCCTAGCCCTCCTAGGTGACGTCATGCCTCCAATGGTGACATTTTGCCTCTCCTAGACAAAACGTTTGACATGTGAGGGCTATCTTATGTCGTCCACAATGTCTTCTCGGCCTCCGAAGGTATGTCTCTCTCATCCAACATGCGGCCCTTGGTATCCACCTGTGATCTTCAAGCCCTATGGAAGCCCAAGGTAAGCTTGTTCCTCCAAATTTGTCCACCAATTAGGTCCTGTAAAGACAAATAAAAACGCCCTCAAAGGAACTCAAGTCAAAATATCATGATAAGTAAATCAAGTCAATAAATGAGACACCTAAGCATGTGCATCAAAGATTACCCAGTCAAACAATTAAGTGCTCAAAGACATTATGCAACTTGCCAAGCTTGGATATGGGAGGGTTGACGAGGTGTCCTATTGGGTAGATCTTGCCCTAGGTCAAGGAATGTTTCCAAGAGATCCCTCTCTAAGCCATGTAAAGTGGATGAAGTGGATACGGATCAAGACTCATGTAATGTCCCTTTCCAAATAGGAGCTCTAGAGAGGAGGCTTAATGGTCTAAACCGCCCTGTTAGACTATAGCCAAGGCCAGAAAAGGGGTAAACAGGGTTACTAAAGGCCACTCCAGTCAAAGGTGTTATGTTCGGAAAGTGACAATGAGCTAAAAGTGGTTAAAAGCGCTTTCAATCCATTATGAGCTAAAAATAGAACAGACGAGCTAAGATTAGAAGTCAACAGGGAATTAGGGTTTCAGCAATGAATTAGGGTTTAGGAAAGCTATAAGAGAAGGGTCAGCGACCTAATTCATCATTATGCAGATTTTGACTTGTCATTGAGGAGAGAGGCGCATCTCAAGAGAGATAGTTCAATGGATTCTAGGAGGAAGACACCAGTTGGTTGATTTCGGTGTTGAGAGACACACCCTAGTCACTGGGAAGATCACACAGGTCTTTCATCTTTGTTCAGCAACAGTTACACAGGTTCCAGTAGCAAGGGCGCACTTATCCAAGGTGAGGACGCAGCTTCTGAGGAGGTTCAGTGGATCGACTTGTCCCATCCAGGGAGAGTTCACAGATTCCCCTCCGACCCAGTTGAGAGGAAGGCAAGCCGCATCTTTCTCCCAGTTCCTCATCAAATTCCAACAAAGGAATCATCTAGGGCACATTTTCCAGACTTGGGAGTGCAACACTTTTGGCAGACACATTCGGGGTTACCGAGCGATCATCAGATCAGATCCAGGGAAACCCTTTCGACCCATTTCCCAGTAGGCCAAGGTTGTCATTTTGAGATACATCTCAGTCGATTCTGACAGTGGAATCAGTAGGGCATAGTTTTCCAGTGAGGGAGGGGCGCATTCCCCCAAGGGATCCATCCGAGGTCCAGACACACAAGCAGAGGGGTCGGTCAGTCACCAAGACTGAGAGCTAGAGCAGGGCGCACCATTTGGGACAGTTTCCAGGCCATTCCGAGAGGTTTAGCCACTAGGGCGAACTTTCCAGACTTTCAGCAGTTACTGTGCGAGTTGCCACAGTTCTAGCTCATCCATTGATCCCGCAGTACTCATCTATTATCGGGTATTATCTTTTAGTTTGCTTATTGTATTTCGGCTAAGATCCTTTTGTCATTTGATCTAGCCGAGTGATTCATTTTTATTCAGCCGCATTCAGCATGTGTACTCCGCGGAGATATCATAATATAAACTCTGCAGTCTTTTGTCGCATTTGTTATGTGTATGATCATTTATATGTTGTAAACCATTAATCCTACACACACATTAGCAGCATTTCCTAGACTAGCTAAGTCTGCAACATTACAACTCAATGGGCATGGGGTTCATGACATACAAGGGGTTGTAGTGTCTCATTCATGGGTGCCTTTGTAGAGGGTGTGTGGCACCTTCGTTTGCAATGCAATTTTTTCCAAGCCCATCATTTTGCCATTATTTGTTTCTTTAATAATTTAAGGACAAGTTGAAGGCCACTTTCCTGGCGTGGTGTCTATATAATGATGGTGTCACTCACAAATACCTAGCGGAGATGAGAAGGATGGCTAGTGATCAGACCCCCTTTCTCTCGGCCATGCAACTGAGAGCCATTACCCTGGCTTGGTGACCAGATGATGGTAATGTCCTACCACTAGATATTCATGGGCATTATAGGTCAGCTCGTGATGAGACCTCCTATCCTCCAACTAACCTTTTAAGCATTCTTAATCATATTTTATTGTGGGTCCCCCTTTACTCAAAGATAAGCATTTCATTGCTTTCTTGGGTGATCCCTGGGCGAAGCATCTAGAAGGTTCATACATAGGCTTTTATCTTTTATCCAACATCAATCCCTCTAGGCCTTCAGCCCCTTCTTCCCATAGAATGAGGGACAACCTCGTCTTGGGTCAATACACCCTAAAATCCCAAGAGATAAGGAAATGGGGGGTTTAAGTGATGAAAAGTGGTAAGTATGTTCGGGAATGGTACAATGGCTCTTCAAGGGAATTCCTAGTAGCAAACCAATTTCTGAGGGAGACCACTTACTAGGGCACAATGTCAACCACCAAGGTGAAACAGGGAAAAAGGCATAATGTCCAAGCATATGTCATCAAATCTAAAGCAGTCTAAGATACAACATACTCAAATGCCTCAAATATTGAAAAGACACTCACCATAATACTTGACTTGTACCTCATGGAGCAAGGCCCAATGTCTCTCAAAAGCTAATTGGTGTGGTAGATGCCATATGAAAATCTATGACCTTTATGGTGGTGAGAAGGGTCTCCATCTGTGCAAATGGATACTATTGGTCATGTAGTCTCTCGACACTCCATATCTACAACCTAAGGGCCTCGAAACATAATCTCCTTAGTTATCCCACAAAATGTGGATAACAAGGACCACGTATAGACATCAAAAAAATAGTATAGGCTACTACAAGTAAACTTAGTGCTCATCATCTCCTCCCTATTTAGAGGAAATTGTCCCTAATTTCTATTTAGTATTGGGGATTGTGAAACCATTGCTTAAACGTGCGTTGAGAAATCCACTTAGGTTGCAAATGCAAGGTCATTTTTCTTTCAATCAAGTATGCGGTACTTTGCTTGCTTCACCTGGTTTAGGTTTCATCATCGAGCAGTGTATGTTTTGAGGGTGATGGCAGAAACTCTAGAATAGTCTCCCTGCAATGTAACTCATCTTCTAAGTGTGACAATTTATATAACATTAGTTGATTGACGTTCACCACATTTTGTGTGCCACATGAGCTAGAATATCCAAGTGGAAAGCATTTCAACCAATAGAATGGAAGGAAGTCTACGGTCCATAGTGAAAGGGCTTCAATTTATAATATTGCTTGTTCATGAATCTTTGTCCAAATGTAACCATAATTGTTATGAGCAAAAATGCATGGATAGAAATTTAAAGAGCTCAGCATGTCAAAATTCTCCATTATCTAAAATTATGGAGAAGAAGATTAAACTTCGATGAATAGTCGGTTACAAACACAGATGCATGTACATGGCCACATGCCAAAATTACATTATCCCCTAAAAATAGAGTACTACTAAAAATAGCCAATGTCTATGTTGTGCCCCTAGCACAACATACTACATGTAAGATTACGCTTTCATTGGGTCCTAAAGAGTTACTTGAGACATATAGGTCAATGTAATGGGCCATTAAGGTTATTCCATGTGATTGGCTTTGTTAGATGACCATAAAACCATTTTATTATGTCGGGGTGCATTAGCCATGATCTCTAGGGTCTCTTTTCTACTAAAAATATATGACTCCTATCTCATTGTAAGGCATCATAGGACAATTGTTTTATCTTAATTTTTATGAGGTTTCAAGTTTAAGGTGTTGTGTATCTATTTTGGATGGTAGAATGGCCCCATTTATCTTTTCAAGTAGGCAGTGTTAGCACATTGACTTTGAAAATAGTGTGCTTCCCCTTATGTTTTGTATCTTGCACATAATTGATGATATTTGGGTCATCTACTAAATATTGAAGCTATTTTCTTGAATATTTCATGATATTTCTGTTATTTTTCGTATAGCTTTTTTATGGATAGGCAAAGGATCAAGCTCCTCGAATCCCTAGAGGGGCATGACGTCACCCTTGAGGCTCAACGTCACCCTAGAGGGGCATGACATCACCCTTGGAGCAAGTATTAGATGTAAATTCATTTAATTAGGGAAAATTTTGATTTTTTGTAACAAATTGGCCAGGTCGGCCCTGTTTTTGGACCTAAAGGTTAATTAAGGTCATAATTTTGTATAAATAAGAAAAAAGTACATTCATTTTTTAGGATAACTTGTCACTTTGAGGGCAAGGGATATTTTCACCTTACTAAGGAGTTATAGGTTGAAACAAGGAAGGCGCATCTCTCTTTCAAGGCTTATGTTGAAACTTGGATCAATTTTGTGAAGTAATTTGGTAATCTAGCATTGTTCTACATGATTATTCATGGTGCAAGTAAGTAGATTTTTACTTTGTCATTCTTTAATGGTTTGCTTGCTCATATAAGACTATGAAATTGCGTGTTTAATTAATGCTTGAAGTAAGAAACTTAAGGTGCTACTTTCTTGCTTTTCATTTGCCAAGCTTCATTAAATCGGTCCAGTAACTAGTGCAACCTCTAGAGCCCTAAAGTGCTAGCACTTTAGAGGTTTGCACTGAGTTATTGTTGCATAAAACTTCTATCCAAAAGAAATCTAAGGAGAAGGAGGCGCTAGGGCCTAGAAGTGCCTACACCCTAGCTTCCTACCCTCTTGTGGTCAAAGGCCTCAGAGGACTTAACGTGCCATTACTCCTAAGCCCTTTTCCCTCTTGGATTTTGTGTATTATCATTTATTATCAGCCCTAGGAAGAGCCGTCAACCTTGACTCCGTTACCTCTAGAAGGCAGTAGTCATCATCCCTTATCCTTTGACAAGGATCATCAACCTTCAAACTCAATTTATCTACTTGATACCCTAGTAACCTAAACTAACTTGCTAACCTAGTCTAGAAATACTAACAGCTAACTTGCTGCTGTCACTATCACTGCTACAGCCATCATTTTGCAGCCTATGTAACCCTACCAACTAATTAAAACAACCCAGAAAATTATACAAGGAAAAATACAATCAAATCAGAGTTAAGTGTGCATTCAAGTGCCTTTTTAGAGTACTTTTCTGAAGGTTTCATTACTGCTGTCATTACGGCTAATTTGCTGCTGTTCATATAACTTAGACAGCCTTTTGCTGATTGACAGATATCTAGATCTTGCATGAGACAAAGTGTTATCATTTTGAGACCTAAATTATCTTGTTATATTGTCTATTTAAGTGCATTTTCTGGATGTTTTTACAGCTGTCATCATCAATTATTGCTGCTATATATCTCTCATTTGCTATATGAGATAAATTGATAGCAGTTACTTTCATGTGCTTGAAGTCTTATTGAAGCATTAAGTTTACTTGTTGCTCCATTAACGTTTGTTGTTGTATTGGTAAGGGGCAGGTACACTTTATCTTTCTCTTGCTTCATCCTTCAAGACTTAGACTTGACTTGAGTGACCTAGAGAGAGGGGTGGTTTACTTATTATTTATTTCCCTTCATCAACCCACTAGGTCTAGGGATGTCTCCCTTGGAGTAGAGTCATCTTCCTCCTAAATAGAAAGAGATACCCTGTTGAGGTCATAGTGACAGGATTACCTCGGTGTTACACCAGTCTCAGCCTACTTGCCTTAAGGCTTTGGGCAAGTACAAATTGTGTACATCTTCACCAGGCACTAGTCCAGGACTCTTATCAACCTTCCTGGCTGATTTAGAAGGTCCTTCATCAGGTTTTGAAAGGAAAGGACTAAAAGCAGGCACTCAAAAAGCATCATCTTTATCATCAACCTCTTTTTCATCAAAATCATCATCCAAATAAAATTTCCCCCAATAATCCTTGTATTTTACCTGAAAAATCCATAATAAGATAAGATAATTTTATTAATGTCTAACAAATGATCATAAATAGGTCAATGGGAGTGCTAAGTACATCAATAAGAGAATACAAAGTGGGAGAGCAAAATGACACTCCTAGAGAAAACATGAAACCAAATCTATCCTATGTAGAAACTATCAAAAGTCTAAAACCTAATAACATGGATTAGGGAAAAAGAGCGATAATGTAGCTATGTGCTAGTGTTGTAGAGAACCAAAGACCAAAGGCAATGAATCTCCAAAGGAATGTCTCTCTTGGGGGTCGAATGACATTACTTGATGTTATCTCTCCTATCATTTTAGTATGAAGGGAAGCATCTCCTGAAAGATTTGGGATAGTAGGAAGATACGGTATAAGGTATGTTGTGATGTTTGGATGCAATACCCTATGACCGAGTTATGGAAGACGTATCCTATCTCCTAGTGAGGTGTGAGCTACCTTGGGATCTTAGGCAACATGTTCATAAGGGTCTCGTTGGTCAAGCACAGAGGGATTCTCGAGATCTCATTGATTTGATAACTGCTATAGTACTATTGTCTATTTTCCTTTTGGTACGCTTGTCTGTTGGAACTATCGAGAAGAAATCTGCAATCAATCGGATGGGGTCTGGTTTGGTTTGGAGTGGACAGAGTGAGCGAGATCCAAACCCAAGGGCCTCCCTCATATAGTGCCAAGCATCTTTGGTCTGGGTAATGAAAAAATATGGATAGAGTTATGGGACTCCCTAGAAAGGTAGTGAAATTGTCCTCTAATATCATAGTAGATAGGGCACCTGAAAATGAAACACTCCTATATCTTGGTCTCATGAAGATGGCAAGGTTGGAAGATCTTATCCCCTTAAGTGATGCGGTGGTCGATTTCGGGTAATGTCCTATACCAAAAACATGCATCACCCGACAAAGAACAAAAAAATATTTACCAACACATCTTCAAGGAGAGCATCAAAGTCATCAATAAAACTATCAAAATCTCTAAGGTGTTGCTTACTTAGCTGAAACACATTTATAACCACAAAAATTTCGAAGATCCTCATGCCATGAACTTCCACCATGGAGTGGATTAGGATACCCATGTATCCGAGAAAAGTCAAGTGGAGAATACAACATCCAACGAGATGTCATTATTTTGGGTAACCATATCCCTCAAAATGGACACACCAGGTGAGGTCTCATAATCAATAATTGCAAACTGGCCTCAACTAGTGTTCATCCACATTGGAGTCGTCAGATGAGATTTAGAATAAAAATCAAATAATGAGAACTCCTATTGTCGTTATAAATAACCGAAGAATTGATTAAATCGTCGGCAACGACACCAATTTGTTATCATGTAAATCTGCACCAACAGACTGGCATTGTAATTATAGACAACCAACCTTCTCACCATTGGATGTCACTATGTTCGGACTGGTACTTTTCCAATCTCAAGGGGGTGTCCTTGACAGTTGTATGCTATCATTAAGCTAATAAATATGTGTAAACAATTTAATAAATCCGCACACAAGAAACTTGCTCTTCAGGTACCCATAAGCAATCAAGAGCAAGGATAAATCATCAACAATGGTATCCCATCATGGCCTTGTAAAAACTCACAAGAAGTGAAGCCACAAAAAACAACACTAATGGTATCCCACATGGCCTTGTAAAAACTCACAAGGAAGGCCATACATACTTGACGGCTTGCCATTCTACACAATGTTGCAAATATCGGCGATATATCCCCAACATTATGGTATATTGTGATTCTCTCAACGTGGTGATATTATTGCTGGAAAAAATCGTGAGTTTTTTAATTTTTGAAAATATGCAATATTTTGAAAATATCACGATATATTGATAATATATCAAGACAAAATGGAAAATATCGACCGAGTCAAGAGATTATTGGATTTTTTTGGTCACTTTAAAGAGCAGAAGGGGATTGATAATAAAGGGGTTGCTCATTGTAATAATTGCCCATAAAAGGGCTAGAGGGAGGTCTTGCTTTCGATGCTTAAAAAATTGAAAAAAAATGAACACTTTTGTATTTTTTAAAGTTTATCGATACTTTTCGATATCTTCCCCAATGTTGTCAATAAGTTTGTTTCGAAACCCTCCATGATATATTCGTCGAAACAATGTTTGCAATATTTATTTTGAATGTAAGTCAAAGCATCATACAACTCCTTTATCCAACTTGTGTTAATCACCATTGGAGACTTTGCAGGGAACAATGTTGCAACAGGCATCTCTAGTGGCCATCACTCCATCTGTGAATGTATACAGAGAAAAAATATTCTAAAAATGGGAACTAAATGTACCTCTAGCCTCAAAAGGGCCCTCTACCGCATGAAGAGAAAGCACCCTCAGAAGGGCCTCTAAACGTACCGTTGCATCACAATAATGGGACAACAACCTCAAGTTGTAATGCAGATAAACAAAGCTTTCTTCCCGGTATGTATTCAAGTTGTTTCTCTTTACACTGTGGATGAAGCTATAAGTGCTCCAACGCCTCTCTGTAGAAGAGGTGTTAACCACCAGAGAAAGGACCTTCACCATCAATCTAGGCAAATGTGTGGTAGAGGAGCCATATATGTTCCACCATTCAATAGAGCCCAACCTATCTCGATCTTTGGTTGCATGCAAGTTATCAAAGACTCCATGCTCACTGTTGTATCTGCTCAATTCGCTTCGTACTTGAGCACAATCCTCTTCATCAAGTACCAACTTGTCCAATGCAAGCATATATCCATTTTGAACCTCTAGATCTGTGTGTGGTTTTCTCCTAACCCCACCCCCACGTGTTGGTTGGGCTAACCAAGATGAAGAATAATATTTCGGGGTAAGCACATATACTAAGGCATGGAGTGGAACATTCAAATTATCCCACCTTTTGACCACATGTTTATGGATATGATCATACAAGATTGCATCCCTCCATTGAACAATGCCTTTGATTTGGCTTAGCATGTTGTCCATCTGCTCACACACCTCTCCAATCACCAGCTGATCTATATCTGAAACCGAATCATACTGTAAATGGGTTTGGTGAACTGTAGAATATACTTCACCTATTGCCAAAAATGACCATCAAGAACTTTGTCCTCCACCTCCTGAAAGTCATTTTTGTCAGATGCGGATGTAGCCTTCACTTTTAGATCTTGCCATGAATCACTCGAGACCATACTAGCCAATGCCTCTCTTACATTCAACACACGCCTGAAGGTGAGATAATAGCTAGCAAATTTGGTCTTTGCAATCTTTAGTAACTCCACCTTGGATTGATTTTATAGTTAACATGTGTGTAATGAGGTCCCCATCTTTAATGGAGTGGAGGCATATTATTGTATGCTATTCATAACTCCATCTCTTTTGATCACATGCACATATCAAAGTAAATAGAGTGCATGTCAGAATAAAATCTTAATGATAATTTATGTGCTAGTGTGAATGATTTTGTGATTGCTCTTCCCTTCTCTTTTTCGAGTCATTTGAACGTTGATGATTGTAGCTATGTGAGACATTCTCCAGCTTACAAACCTGTGAGATGTGGATCATTGCAGCTATGTGAGTCTTTCTCTCAGCTTACAAACCTGAGAGAAAGCCCCTAAGAAGGGTATGTGGTTCATGCCTGAGATAGAGCTAGGAATGTAAAGATGGCCTCCTCCATTCAGAGAGTTGAGAAGAACTCTGAATGATTATCCAGTGGGAAAGGCGATCTATTGAGTTAGACGTGCATGTGGCTAAGCACAAGGTGAATGTGTGAAATCCCAAAGTGTTGGGTGCATCGTCATGTGAACAGAAATGAAGATGATGTATTAGCCTCCTCTGAGCAGCAAAGTTGACAACAAGACTACAGATGATTCTCCTGTGTGAGGCAGTGGGAAAGAGGATCTGTAGAGTGGACGTGCCTATGGACGAGCACAGGTGAACGTGTGAAGATCTGGTTCTTCTGTGTAATGCAGTGAACCAAATGTGCCCCTAGTGGATGAGTACTAGTGGGTGTATCAAATCCTTTTCTATATATATTGTTCAAGAGTCAGACCTTCTTGTAACCCTAATTGTTATGTAAAGGGTACAGGGCGGCCCCACCTTAATGTGATTAATAATAAATGTAAAAGATAACTAATTTGGTCCATATTAATTATAATAATAATTATTATTATTATAATGTGACTTAGAGAGGTCAGCCATGTTGAGCCAATAGACACTTCTGTTGATAGGACAAGTCTAATATAAGTAAAGGAAGACCTCTCTTGGGCACTAGAGTTCTAGGGTTCGAAGCACCCTCTTGTGTGCTAGGGTTTATCTTGGTGGTAAAGGTCTTTCTCTTGAAGAATATAGCAAAGGATTTGGCTGGGTTTTCTTCCCTTGTTGAGAAGGGTTTCCCAAGATACATCTTGTGTTCTTGTGCATGGTGCTTCTTCTTGTGATCTTGGTTGCTGCAACATTTATAGTTATGGTTAAATGCTAAAATGGAATGAACTTCATGCTTAACCTAACATATTGAAAAATCAACATTGAACGCATATTATTTCTTGTTTATCTCTATCTCATTGTTTTTTCCAAACTTGTAACCTTGGGGTATTCACTCTCGATTCTCCCCAAGGAGAATATTGGAAGTTGCTTGCAATGTTCGAAGTTAGAACTAGAAATATAGAAAAGCATTTTAGAAAATCTTAAAAGGCATGGAAAATAAATGTTAGAGTTTACATGTGGGGGAAGTGCATGTATAGATCAAAAAATTGATAAATATAATATCAAGTGAAACTGATGGGGACAAACCAGACGTGGACAGCTGAGAGAGACCCGGGAAGATACAATCAGTCAACCACTGCAAAATTGGTTTTGAAAGTTGTTGCTCATTTTAAGACCATGTTTAGATCATTTCTTTTTCTTTTGAGGAGTTTTTGGATGTTCCTAGATTGAAAACACGACTTCTAGTTTCTAAAACTCTACATAATGTACAAAAATTGGTAGAAATTTGTTTATTTTCCTTAAAAAAATTGGAAATTCGCCGCTTTAAGTGCGTCGTACGGGTGTCGTGCAAAACCGACCAGTTTCGTGTTTTTGGCTAGAATCGATACAAAACCAGCCAAAAACGGTTTGGTACCGCCAGTCCGATTGTTTTTGCCCTAAAGGCCAATCCGACCGATCGGTTTTGCCAGACCGAGCCGGTTCTGATAACACTGATTGGGGTACTTATCCTCAATGATTTCTCATGTTGTGTTACAATTAGCAGCATTATCAGTGATGACTTGAATGCCATTGTAGGGCCCAATCTCTTGAATGGTTTTAATCAAGGCATCTGCAATATTAATATCCGTATTGTAGCGATCTGAGTAATCATGGGCTAAAAGGAACACTGCACCACTAGCAAACACACCAAGAATATTTATCAATGGTTTTCCTTTAACATTTGTCCAACCATCAGATACAATTGATACCCCATGTTTGTTCCAATCATTTTTAAATTTTCCTAGAGCATCTTGGATTTTGGTTCTTTCCCTATCAAGTCCCAACATTCTAGCTTTGTCATACCCAGGGCTCCTATATTCTTTAGGGGCACCATTGATGGCTTGTACCATTTCATGCCAATATGGTGAGTGAATAACATTGAATGGTATACCACATGCATAGAGAAACCTGAAAATTTTTGCATCCACATCATCTCTACAACCTTGGTCAAGGAAATCTGATAGTATTCGATGCCCTGAAGACGAAGGCGAGAATGCACTAGCTTGGGGGGATGCAGATCAATCAATTTAAATTCTTTGTGAACTCTCATGTTCAACCCTTGGTCTTTTGGATTTACTTTGTGTTGCCTCCTCTTCCCTTTGGTACTTGAGTCCGTCTTCGGGTGGTACACACACAAGTCTTGACTCCTATACTCTTACCTTCATTCCAATTCATAAGCCAACATAGATGCTTTCTCACATGGGTATAGGAACCTTTGTAATTTTTATGAAAATGGTGGCATGTAAATTTTGTGGTTCCACCCCCTTTCCCTCCCCCAAGCCTCGTGACATACTTCCACAAAGGTCTTAAATTCTCTTTGGGTTTTTGGGGATCATCGCTATCATTTTCATTGTCTTCAACCCCTTCCATTCCTTCCTCCTCTCCTTGGTATGTGGACCACTTATATTTCTTTGTCACTATCATGGGTATTTCAACGTTCTCTGGTTCCCACCACCACCATCATGATAAAAAAATGGAACCAAAATGACATACCACATTGACATCAACATCATGATTGTTTAACCTTGATAATAACTTGCTACCTGCAATAGAATGATGGAGGAGAAATGGGAAAGAGTAGGAGAAGAAAACATTGAAATATTCAACATAGCATAATATACTAGTTTACAACACATGGATTTTAAAAAAAACAAGAATGGGCTTAAGAGCCTACCTCTTTAGCTCTTCAATAGTGGTTGAATATGACTATGGCAGCCTTCAATCTCCCTTCCAAGCTCTCCAATCTCTCTTCCAAGCTCTCCAATCTCCCTATGGAAGCCTTCAATATTCCTTCCAAGCTCTCCAATCCCTTCCAATATCTCCAATATCCTTTCAATCTCCCTTCAATCCCCTCAAGAACTAGCAAGAAGCCCACTCAAAACCCCCCTAACAAAGATGAGTGAGATGAGAAATAGAATGAGAGAAAAATGGAGTGAGTGAGTGTTTTAATCCCTTAGAAACCCTAGCCATACCTTTTCCTCCCTTATTGTACCTTGTCTATGTTCCCAAACACCCCCAAAAAGCAAAAGAAACGCCAAAAAGCAAAAGAAACGCCAAAAAGGGCATCACACGTGAGGGATCGTACGGGAGCTCTTAGGGACCATTTTTGTTTCGCTCAAGAGCAACCTGGGAGTGCTCAGGGAGCGACGCTCCCTAAGCGCTACTTGATCGGTGGGGAGCGATTTAATTACCTCAGGAGCATGCTCCCTGAAATCACTCTCGTCTCGAGAAGCATTTTTGTTTCGCTTAAGAGCGACCTGAGAGCGATTTGGGAGTGCTCAGGGAGCCATGCTCCCTAAGTGCTCCTTGATTGAGTTGGGAGCGATTTAATTAGCTCGAGAGCGTGGTCCATGGAATTGCTCTGAGATGGGAGCGTTCAGGAAGCACGTGTGGGAGCGCGATTTGGGAGCGGGGGCGGGGGCGGGGTGGGGGTGCACTCCCCCATAGTGTAGGTCAAAATCACCTAGGACTTGCACACGGCCTCATTTGCACCCACTCAAGGGGATTTGGACTCAAGTCTCAATCTTAATATAAATTTGATCACCTCACAACTTGCGTACCACACACTCGTGATGTCCATGGAGAATCTTGTGTCAAAGTGACACTTTCCATGGCTCTTCACCAAATAAGCATTTCAAAATCCATTAGAAAACAAGATGGCACCTTGCAAACTAATGACAATCAATCCTACACTACCCTCAAGCTTGGGAAAAGTACAAATACTCCAAGGCACCATAACAGGAGATTTGTCACCATCAAATTTAGACCACGAAAAACCCCTCAACAACATCTCCAAGCCAAGGGAAGATCTATGTACATCCAACTTCGGATGTTATATTGTAACTTTTGGAGGCACTACTCCCACATATAACCAAGGAAAACATTGAATCCAAAAGGGCACCCCTAGCTAGCAAACAATATCATCACCCCTCATGCGTTGCCATGGGCGATTCAACCAATTTTGTTTTTCCTCTACCCCAATCCACCAAAACTTTGACTTATGATCGATCACTATTGCCCCTAATCGCAATGCAAAATACATTTAGACATTCAAATACCCCATCAATAGAGTCTTCAGACACATGAATGGATAGGAGAGAATCATCAACAAAATGACTATTTACCAATTACACGAGGATGCACTCCCCAGGGTGGGGGGTGTGCTCCCTGCACTCCCGAGACAATGAAACACCAAGAGAAATGTTTCTTGATGCCCCCAAAATTGTGAAACATTTCTAAATAAAAGTATAATGTTTTGCATTTGGGGAGCATGTGGAGACATTAGGGCAGTCCCCCCCCTCGAAATTGGGGAAGCATGGTTGCTCCCCTAGAAATTTTCCTTTAAAAATTTTAAAAAGTAAAAATGAAAACCCAAAACCTAAATTGTCTTCTAGTGTTACGTTTCACGTTTTAAAACTTAACAATTAGAATATCATTTATTTTCTCATATCTTTAAATTTTTATAACTTTAAAGATTGGTCCCCTATGCCAAGGACCTTGATGCTCCCTACGACTTGGGGGTGTCTACACACATCCCTTGCATATGTTTCTCCACTCTAACACCTTGGAAACATCGTGCAACTTTGTCAATTACCACTTCTCCTTTGCTCGGAATGGCAATACCACTCACCCAACCCTATAGTCCAGGAGCTTCAAGGAAGTATCCCAAAGCATCAGCAGCTAAAACATAAAGGTATGGGGCAAGAAGGCAACCCTCTTTGATAGATTTATCCAGGACGACCTTATCTTCCAATGCAGAATTCACTGAAAGAAATGATGAAGCATTGGAGAACGAGGAAGGTTGATGGTCATGACATGTTAGGCATGGCTCAATTTACTTTGAATGTTTACCTTGTTCTAATATGTCACACAATTGTAGGCTCTGCAAATTGTGTCTATTGGAGCCTAAGTAGAAGGAGCATTTCATTTTCAAACACCCTATCTATTATGAGATCTTTGGTTGATATCATTGTCTGTTTAGATATTCTCACAGATCCTTGAGGACTTATTCAATATAAATAAGACCACAGATGTTTAACATTTTCCTTTTGACATGTGCCACTTTCGGCTAACTACACTCAATGATAGGTCTTCCTGTATTGCTCATTCCAGATTTATTAGTTCATACTTTCAACCTCTAGATGGTTCCAATCTCAAAAGGCCTTAAGAACAAACCTCCATCATGAGGTCAATCAAGCAGCTAGATTCCATCGTGTCCAACCAGTGGGCAGAAAGAATCTCATCACCAACTTGTTCTCATCCTTGGCTGTTAGGAGTGTTGTAGGATGACAGTATTATTGGTATAGGACTTCTCTCTAGTCATTTTCCATTTCGTACTTACGGTTTCTTAGTACCTCGTCTTATCTCTTTAAGGCCTTTTTGGTTCTGCTTTTATCGCTCTTCCTGCTTCTTCTTAGAGTTGCTTTGGAACTCCCAATATGTTCTCTTTCCTTTTACTGTAATGCATGTGCAGATGCTTTATCATTTGCAATGTTCACTTTATCTTATATTTGTACTTTTTACAGTCCCATTGATTGAATATTACCACCAATGGACATCAATATTAAATTAAATTGAATTAAACTAGCTACTACCTCTCAATAAGAATTAACATCGCCATCTAGCTCAACAATAACATTGTGATTGATTTTAATTCATAGTAGCTTTCTAGAAACTCAATCTAATTCCATATCGTTTATTATCTCTGATACTTATGAGACCGACACATGCAGGTCTCTTTTATGACCTGTATGATACTCTGATAGATGCAAGCAAACTAGAAAAGGTAGAAGACCCATGGATGATTTCAAAGAATTAACATGGCAACAGCGTATTACAACTAAGTCAAGCATGCGGAGAACTTGAACAAATAGCTTGTACAATAGAAAGTGAAGTGGGCTGGTTGCAAACAAACCCATTGAAGGATATACATCAATTGCACAATGTCATCGGAAGTGAACATTGTTGTAACTTAATCAAACATAGAGTCTATATGCAATGAGATTCAGTAAATGCATCAAAGCCCATCTAAACTTTTACCATTCAAAGAAATTAGTTTAGCAAGGAATTGTCATGGAGTATCAAATGATAATATTTAAGCTTACCTTATTGTTTGAAATGTCCAAGATAAATCCCCGAGCCTGACATAACTGCAATGCAAGAAAAATCTGAGTAAAGGAAGCAAACATTGTTTCTTGCAAGAAACATATTTTCGACTTCATTACTAAGTACAGCTGTCAACTTAAATTCCCAAGGAAATACCTCTAAAAGCAAACGGAAGTTGTCAAGCTTTGGTGGTCTATGACGTCGTAGCAAGGCAGCATATGGGAAAGACCTGCTCCAAAACAGAGAATAGTAAACATATGAAAGTTTTGTGCCTGAAGTACTGCATCCATATATAGTAAACAAAAATACAGAAATGCCAATAGAACCCAAAGAACATTAATCACAAAGGATAATAATTGGTATCAGGAGAAGTATATGATACAGTCTTCATTGTTCTTTGTTCACCCCCCTAACTCAGGGGTAACTAGAGGAGATCATGTCTCACAGCCCGCAATGAAGACAGTGATCCCGATGATGATGATGATCAGTATTCCCCACAGACAGCAGCCCCTTAGATGCCTCCCCCTTCATCCAGCTCAGCTCATTTCACTCAATCAACATGGTTCATCTAATGATGATGGTCCAACACACATGAGGTACATTAGTCATTCTTTCATATAAAGTGTCACATTTAATGCATTACGCATTTAGGTGAGGATCATGGGTTGAAGTCAGATAATGGATCATGATTTCTTGGAAGTTATGCTTTTTGCCTTGTTTCACCTTGGTGGCCATCATTTGTGTTCTAGGCCAATGTTGTCACTCTTGGGGAACAGGGGTACTACTGAGAGGCCTTGATAGGAGTAATTTACCACTCCCTTCCATACTTAACACTTTTCATCTTGATTCCTTTCGTTATCCTATATTTTGGTAATGGCTGTTACATGTACACCAAAAAGGCTCATGTGTTCATCCTCCTATGAGAAGAAGGGCTGGAATGTCGAGGTTGATGCAACTGCTAAAGAATAAGAATAGAAAGAAAGCATGTTATAAAAGAAAGAAGAAATAATGGGATAATAAATGACCAAGTCAAAAGCTAAAGGTCATCTTGAGCTCTACCCCCTCGCTATGAAGAGATCAACCCTAGTCCTAATGCATTGAATGCATATCAATGAAAAGGACTTACTCCTTGTAAGAAAAATAATAAAAGCTTGAAACCTGAAAAGGGGATTTGCAAAACAATAAAAGAATATCAAAAGGAAAGAAGGGGTTTGGAATACACACACTAACAAGGAAAGGGTATCTCAAGCAACAAGCACTCCCTCTACAAAGGCGCTCATGTAAATGAAACCACACATGCCCTTGCATGTCAATGGCACCATGACCATGAAGTAAACCCCATGTCACATCATTCACTAAGCTTAATATGATATAAAAACAAGCACAATTGTGGCCATAATACTAGCTTGAGATGAAAGTGTCGAGGTTACACTCACCATAGTGTTCGTCAAAAGAACTTACCAAAAAACTCAATATGCTTACCAACTTCGAGAGGAGTTCCTGGTGAAAGTGTAGTCTTGATCCGGGAAAGATGTTAGGGTTTGTTCAGGCGCAAAACTAGATCTTGCAAGGGAATCGAAACCGGATGATCTTCTTGTGTAAGTTCCCCCATGGAGTCGTCCCTGTATCCTGTGGAGTCGCTAGGTGAGGTAAAATCAAGTATAGCAATCAAAATAAAAACTCACTGATGTCTTTGTAACCAAGGCTTGTGTTCCCCGACAATGAGGCCAATTTGTTAGCACATTTTTTCACCCTCCAATCAGATCTGATATAAATGTAAATCAGCGATGGAAAAGTCGCTAATTGAAGGAGAGAATGCCCCAATTGTCACAGGAAAACCTCCTCTTTGTTCTGGCTGGTTTGTGCCAACCTCAGGGGGGAGTCCCTAGGTACTTGGTTGCTGATTTTCTGCAAAACACACACAAAAAAAATAACAAATTTGTCTTGGACAGTGTAAAAACCCCGCCCAAGGTGTGAGGAAAAGATAGTTTTGTTTCACTCGGAAGGATCCTGCAATGTTAGTGTGAGAAAGATGAAAGAAAGGGAAGAGAAAACCACTTAAAAGATATATAATTATCACAGTAAATGGCTATGAACTAATAATTGAATGCATAAAGAAAGAACACAATACCAACAAGAACGAAAGCTCGAACATAAGCACAACACTTCTTTATTGATGGCTTGCCAAAGGGTTGATTGCACCACATAAACAAGCACAAGAACCAGCACTATGATTATCCTCACACAAAGAAAGAGTAGCTAGTATAGTAGAAGAAGAATGAGAGAGGGAAAGATAGAATATGAATGTTGCTATTGAAAAAATACGACCAATAACAATGAGAGACTTCTCCATATATAGGAGAGAGGGTGCACTTCCCAAGGATAATAATAGCTAGGTGCATGATGATAAAACTAAAGAAAAGAGGCACATGGGAGAATGAGTATGAAAGAGTGTCCATGGAAGGATGACTGTAACGCACATGAGAAGATAGGGAAGTGTGCTGAGAGGAGGGGAAGGTGCATGAGATGTAGGAGTGTCAGTGTGAAACGCATGGGAAAGGGAGTAAGAGAATTATGGAGTGTGCATGGTTGTAGAGGGAGTTAAGTAGAGTGATGAGGCACATGAAAAGGAGAGAATACATGCACTACATAGGGAGAGTGGAGTCTTGAGGTTTGAAAAGGAGTGTGCATGGGTAATGAGGAAGTTGCGCCCCATAATTTAGGAATCAAGGCCCATGGAGAGAAAGCAATACACATGGGAATGAGAGAAATAGGAGATAAGGTTAGTCTAAGTGAGAGTAAGGGTGAGTTGACTTTTAGCTAACTCAATCACGTCAACACACACCATATGACGTATCCCAACTCACTACCACGCCTTTTAATCTTTAATTAATAAATTATCTCCCATTGGAAAGTGTGCCCCCTCATAATCATGCATTTAATGAAGCATCACATGCCACATTTTAAGAATGCCACATGTCGGATTTTGAACCTGCCACTTGTAACATTTGGAGGCGACCACCCTTGTTATAAATAGAAACTGCTAAAAATAGGGGTTCGGCCCTAAACAATAGGAAATTGCCAAATATGTCCAGGATGACTAGGAGAACACTGCCATGTGTCAAATGTCCAAAAATAAAATCTCTTTGCATGCAAATAATATCATACTCACCAGATTTGATTTTTCGTGAGGATTCCAAATATGTGATTAGAATTGACATGTGAGCCCCAATGCTCCACTTGCTAAAGATAGAAAATGTTGACATGTCGTCTCGAAAAAGGTCCAATAGACTCATAATGTCCCAAGGATCAATATTGCACGCTCAAAATCTTGATTTGAGGCTTTGAGCTCAATCTGCTAAAAATACCTACATGATCCCCGAAAAAAGTGTCATCAAGTTCAAAATCATGCCAGGACCAATACTATATGCTCAAAACTGTCACTACCTCCTAAAAAGTAGGGCACCTGCTAAAAATAGCAATCTCTCTCCAAACCATGTAAAACTATGCTAGCTCTATCTCTGAAACAAAAACAACCACAAAACCAATCATGTACCTGTCTCCAATGGGAACTAACCCCTAGCTCACACAAGTGATCAACCTCGGTAAAATCTCTAAATGCCAACCAAATAGTCTATGTTGGCACTTAACCCTAAGGACACAAAGGGTTGACAGGACACCAAACCTCATGATGATTTGTTCTTCGATGAAGTTAATTATCACCTTGTTGGTTGCTTTCCTGCAAACCATTGACAATGTTAACAATATCTCACAAATGCATGCACATCAAAAAAAGTATCAGGCCAATAGTACCCTACCCTTATAATATTACATGTGGGTTCCCTTATTGCAAAACGTCCTCCACACAGCCCACCATGCAATTCTTTCATAACTTCCTATGCTTCCATGGAATCCACACACTTGAGAATCATCCCCTTTGGATTTCTCCACCCTAATCCTCCCTAGGTGAGACAGTATTTCACTACGGTTAATCTCAAGGACCTCCTCTTGTTGCTTGGCATATGGTTGGGATATGAGAGATTTTGAAGATAATAGATTATGTCCCATGACCACTCATGTTGTTGCAGGTCTTCAAGGACAACCAAGGGAAAATCAGGGTTTGATTAATTCCCAAGTTGAATTGCTTCACTTTTCTATTTCATCAATTTGGCCAACCCTTGACCCTTTACTAGCTTAGTGGGATTTACCTCTAGATCATACTCCTGAATTTTCGATATCTACCTTCCTATCCAACCTAGACATTCTTGTTGAGACAAGATGTCTTTCACCATCAGGTGAGGTAAGAATGCAATGTCCTATGTAACTCTTGAAATGCTTCAAAGATTGTACCAATGCATAACCTTATTTTTCCATGATGGAGTAGTTCATTTCTGCTCCTCTTAGGCCTTTACTCATAAAGGCTATTAGTTGCTCATAATTCTGTTCATTTTTTGTAGATACCAACAACTGTATCTTCTAACGCAAACATGGAACTTTAAAATCTTTAGAATAGTTTGGACTTACCAAAACAGGGGCAAAAGTGATTGCTTCCTTTAGTTCCTGAAAGGTTTGTTTGTTGTTTGCAACGCACTCCATAATTAATCTTTCTTTACATGGCAGAGATGGGCTCAGTGATCTCAACAAAGTTACATATAAACCTCCAGATGAAATTGATTTCCCTGAAAAAGGATTGAACCGCCTTCTTCTTTGTGGGAAAAGGTAGCTTCTGAATGCTTTCTATCTTTGCTGGATCAATCTTTGTTCCCTCCTTGGATACAATATGGCCCAAAAATATTCCTTCATTCACTCCAAAAACTGACCCTTTTGGATTCAAAGAAATCCCAAACTTTCTACGTTTATCAAAGACCTTCTTGAGTTGATGAATATGTGCACTCCTTTCCTTTGAGAAAACTATCAAATCATCCCGATATATCACAAGGAACTTACCCATGATATCCTTGAATGCATAGTCCATAACCCTCTAAAATATAAAAATGGCATTTAGCAAACAAAAAGGCATCTCTGATGTACACAAATGGTCTCCATGGGGTAGTAAATGTCATCTTATGCCGATTTGTATCCACTACAAGAACTTGGTTAAAACTTGAGAAGCCATCAAGCATATAGACATCATACATGCAATTGTGACCTTCAACAACAAATGGTCCATGCTCAGAAGAGGATAGTTATCTTTGAGCTATGTTACAGGAAAGAAACACCTACCCAGGAAGCATTCCAGTACCTGAAACCTATGTCACACGGTTTGGGTTCGGCAGCGATTAAGTTGGAATCGAATTTGAATTTCCCGATAAGGTTTGGATGAGGTTCGCCATTAAGTTCAACTATGTACATTTCTCTCTCTCTCTCTCTCTCTCTCTCTCTCTCTCTCTCTCAATGAAACATACCATAAAATAATAAGAAATCAACATCAATAAACATACATGAGTAAGAATCATGATCAAAGCAATAGGTATATACAACGAACTCAACGCATATTGTCATTGCTACTACAATCCTTACAAAGAAACATCAAGAGGCAAAGGTAGAAGCAAACCTTAACGAACCTAAAAATGGCTTTGAGGTTCGCCAAACTTCGAACCTCAAGGTTCAAAATCGACGAACTCTGGAAATGTTGAAATGATGACGAAATTCCTTGGAAACACCATCAATCGTACCATACGGCATTTCCAAATCTGGAAACATCGTATAATATGGCTGACGACGTTTCGACGATTTCCAATCATGTTTCGAGCACTTTTTTGGAAGTTTTCAAGCCCACCCAAGCACTCATGAGAGGCATGGGACCCATAGAAAAATATTGACCTATCTACACCAATGACCTTTTAAGACAAAACAAAGATTGGGAATTGAGCTCTGAGGAGTTTGTCACCCCGATAATTAATGGTAATATTAAATTCTTAAAGTAAAAGTTGGCATTCTCCTTTATCTACCTTTTCTATCCTTTTACTTAAATCTTTAACATTACCATTCATTTTTCAAGGATGTTTGAGAGTGGTTCCAACCTTATCGAACTTCATATGGAGAAAGTAGAATCCCATATCCCATTAATAATTCATTAGACTTAACAGTTTTCAAAATTTCAAGCTTGGCAAGATTACAACATTTCTATTGGATTTTATCATGTATGAGGGTATGGGATTGGCATTACCTTATCAAACTTCATATCGAGAAAGTAGAATCCCATATCCTATTCAGAATTTAGTAGATTTAATAGTTTTTATGATTTCTAGCTTCACAAGATTGCAACATTTCCATTGGATTCTATCATGTATGACGGTATGGGATTAGCATTAGTCAAGTCCACCAAGCTATCAGATTTTGCATAATGTAATCATCTATGAGAGGATTTCCTTCTAAAATGTCATTTATGTGTATCATTCTTATTTTCTGGCAAGAGAACATATTATTTTTTTTAAAACTATATATTTGTAATTCTGTTTTTTTTATACACTGCATTTCCCCTCGTACCCATTTTCGGGGGTTGACTTTTCCAGGTGTTCCCATCTCGGAAACTCATATATATTTCCATGTTTTGTGCAACTTGGTTTGAGAGATAGCAGATTCAAGTAAACTCCACACAACCTAATTTCGCCATTTTTCATTCTCATAGGTATAAGGTTGGCTACCCATGATGAGTGCCTTATAGGAGCAATGATGTTGGCTTCCAACAGTTTTTGCAATTGTCTTTGTATGATTGGAGACTTAGGACTTATAGGCCTTTGTTTTACCTAAAAGGCTTAGCACCTTCTATCAATGGAATGGTATGTTTGATGACCTCACTTTTATAAGATTTGAGGTCATCATAACTGTTATCGCGGGATTTGTACCTATCCAAGCCCAAGACAAATAAATCAAATCGGCGTAACTACAAGATAACCCACCACTGTCACCTTCATAGGTAATCCCCATGTTTTAGGGATGGATGAGGTCCAACACAAGGGAGGCGTCCTCGGTAACCTCAAGGGATCAAATAGCAAGGATATGGTCAAGCTTAGAGCACCCTATCACCGGTTACCAATGTTACATTTATCGTTATCAGGAATTTATTGCCAAGGGTCCAAAATTGAAATTATCGGCAATATAGGGGAAAATATCAGAAATTATCGAGAAACTTGAAAAAATACAAAACAATCTTTTTTTTTTCAATTTTTTAAACTTATAAAGCAACATCAACATTAAACAAACACATTGTTACATAAATATGAAAATAAAACTGATATATAAGATGTCAAATGGTACATTAGACATCGATACTGAAATATGATATTTGTCTTGAGTCATAAGTCGTGATAGGATAATACAAAATCACATCCAAACAAAAATAAATGATCTTATGAGATTAATCATGGAAATGAAAACAATGGATTTCCACTTGTTTCATTGATGGAAAATGGTCACAGTATCCTCAAAGCTCAAACCAATGTTTTAAAACTTGGACTTGGACTCAAATTGACTCGGACCCATCTGATTTCAATGACTTGGTTTACTAAAAAATACACAAAATATTTAAATTTTAATGAAAATATTATATTTTAAAGATTCCAAACCATGATTCCAAAAAATTATTGAAATTTTGAAAGAAAGCATTATGAATAAATGAGCAAAATCATTTAAATGAAAAGCAATGCTCCACCATCACTTATATTGGGATCCTCATCTTTCATAACCTTTGCCTCTTTCCTAACCTTTGCCTCTACCTCGATCCTCTAGGGACATCAATCAACACCACCCTATTTTGATGAAACTGCGCAATCCAAGCCTTATAATATGGTAGGAAAAACTTAACATGATTAATCAATGATTTTGGTTTGAGTGAAGGGTACATTTTTGCTAAGGCCATGACGGAAGAGTTCAACAATCAATACCACCAATATCAAGGTACATAAAGGGCTTGGTGCTCTTGATTAAATGCCAATATCATACCTTCATACATGATAGAATCCAAAGAAAATGTTTCAGTCCTACCAATCCTGAAATCCTAAATTTTGAATGGGATATGAAATTCTACTTTCTCCATATGAAGTCTGATGATGTTGGAATCACTCTAAAACATCTTAAAACAATTAATGGTAATGGTAAAAATTTAAGTAAAAGTTGACATTTCCTTTGTATTTTCTTTTTATCCTTTTACTTTAAGAATTTAACATTACCATTAGTTGTCAGCATTTTAGGTCAAACTGTGTGAGGCAAAACTCACTTTTGCAAAATGAGGGTTAAAAGACCAAAAATCTGGTTAATAAGGTGATATCGATGCAAACAGGGCGATAATTTCTAATTTATCGCGATAAATACCAAATTTATCGAGATAATTTCAATTTATCGCAATAATTACCAAATTTATCGCGACAATTTCAATTTATCGAGATAAATTCAAATTATCGTGATTATTTCAGGCGATATTGTCGTTGAGGTTGGTTTTGGTGATATTATCGCGATAATTTTGATAATATCGCGATAAGTGTAACACTACTAGTTACCTAAGTCAAAGGGTCTATGTCTGTGAAATTGAGGCAAAAGAAGAGTGTGTACCTACCTGGAACAAGAACAATATAGCATATATATATATATATATATATATATATATATATATATATATATATATAACAATCTCCAAGTACCAATATGATAAAATACATAGATATTTGATGGCTGAAGTAAAATTGCAGCAAAATGACAGTTAATAATAGCCAATAGTATTTTGTAACAACCACATGAAATATAGATCAAAATTGCATGAAAAGACAGTGAAAATCAACATTTATCCAATAGATCAATTAGCACTTATTCCAAGCAATTTATGAGTATGTTAGCTATGAGTTGGAGTGAATTATGCAGAAAAATGAAGTAAGTTAGATGGCTGTAGCAGTGTTTTACAACAGCAGCAACAAAGTTAGTAGATTAGGCTATGCTAGAGTTAGAAAATGTTAGTAAAAGATTTAGAGAATAGAGTTGAGAGTTTGTTTGATCAATTCCTTCACAAGAGAGCAAGTAAACTAGTGCCCTTTGGGGCTATGGAGTCATTTACAACAACAATATAACTTGGAGAAATAATGATGATAATAATGTTCTAAGGATGATGAGATGAAGTTTGAGGTGCTAGCACCTTAGGGCCTCGAGCTTCAAGTCTCAAAAGATGAACTTTGCTAGAGAACAAGCTCTTTTGGGCTCTAGCGAATTCTTCTTCTTCCTTAGACTCTTGAAATATATAGCAACAAGTTTCTAGAAAAAGACTCCTAAAGTGCTAGCACTTTAGGGCTTTAGGAGCCTACTCTAGACAAGATTCTCTTAACAATTAAATAGGTGGAATGATCTAGAGAGAGGAGGAAGCACCTTATGCTCCTCTCCTATGGTTTTAGACAAGCAATATCGCAATCTTCAATATGAACAAGTAAAACTTACCATAACCATTCAATGCATGAAATGAAATTGCAGATTTTGCTTACTTCACCAAGCATAATCAAGCATAAAATCCTAGTTGCAGAAATTTTCCACCAAAATAAGCCAAGAGACATCCAAAGCAAGTCCTCCAAGGGATAGCGCACTAGTAAAATCAGCCACTGTTGCCAATAGGGAAAAAATTTCATATCCAATCCTCTTGTGTGAGGAAGAGTCATCATAAAAATGAAATGTCAGGAGGCTTATTTATATGGAGCCTCTTGACCTAATTTGTCAACAGAAAATTACAAGAGGGTCGACCTCCTCAATCATCCTCTAATTTTACAAAATTTAATGTATTTTGCACAAAATAAAACCCTAAATGGTGACGTCATCCCCTTTTAGGGTGACATTGGCTCCTAAAATGGAACGTTGAGGTGGAGAAGTGCAACAATAGGCCTACAAACGTCGTCCATCATGCAACACGTGCCAACCATCATGTCAAACCCTCCTCCATCAAACCATCAAGCCCTAAGTGACGTCATGGGCTAGTAGGGTGACGTCCAAGCCTCCAAAGGCTAACGTCTAGGTGGAAAGAGGTAGGAGCTCGTCTCTTAGCCATGCCAGAGTGCCTCCAAAGGAAACGACCTCCTTCTTCAATGTGCAAATGGTGATCACAAGACTGCTCCAGACGTGGGGCCTAGCACCCATCCTTGCGCTCCAAAGCCCTCGTGAAGGTCCGAACATAGTCATCTCCTCATGAATACCTATTCACCGAGCAAGGTCCTGCAAAGACAAACAGATACGCCCTCCAAGGGTCAATAAGTCACAAGAATCATGCCAAGTAAGCCACATCTAATAATGAAAGCACCCAAACATGTGCATCAAACCCCCCCTTTTCAAACTAAACAAATGCTCAAAGACCCTATACAATTTGTCAAATTTAGGTGTGGGATGCATGTCAAGGCATCCTATTGGATCAGTGTATCCCCAAGTCAAAGGTGTTTCCCAAGGGAAACCTATCTACATCATGTGTGAGTATGAGGCGGAGTGGGGTAAGACTTCTGGGTATGGGGCTTCATGACATACAAGGGCTCGTCTTGTCTCATTTATGGGTGCCTTTGTTGAGGGCTAGCCACATACTTTTCCTCTTTTGTTTTTAAAGTATATTTTTCCAAGCCCTTTATTAGCCATTTATTTTTCATGTGTTTCCAAGTTGAAGACAATAAGGGGCACTAAAAAGGAAATGGATACCCCACATACGCTCTGTTATCACACAAGTTGTAGGTTGGGCAAAGCCCGACCCAAACCACAAGATGGCGAGAACTAAGAGAGCACCTACCCACTGCCACCTTAGGCAGTTGTTCTAGTTACTTTAAAGGTGAGGTAGTCACCTCAAGGGGGGAATCCTGGTGACCCTAGGGGGCGATGAGATGGAAAATGTGAAGTATGAATGAATGCCCCGATAGGTCAGGTTGCTAAAAGGGAACTTGGTGATGAGTCTTGAGGGTTGTTTGAGGTTGCCAAGGCCTGCAAAGAGATAGTACCTGCCCAAGACACAAGGAAAACCAAGTATACCAAGCAATATATCAATTGGACAAGCAAGTTAATCTTGTTGTCCCTAATAGCAGCAGTTAGTAACAATATATATCACCAATGAAATGGCACAATTAGCTGCTGAACAAGTGCTAGAAATCAAGTAGAAGGTGCAAGAGATAAACTAGCTAAACACTAGTGAAACTCAAGATTCAAAGACCAAGATACTAGCATTAAAGGTAAGGTTGTTGTAAACAGTTTCTGCAACAATATAAATCAGCCTTATGGCTGTAACAAACAAGTTATTACAGCAAGATATTCAACCGTCAAAACTTGCCAAAAATCCACCAAAAGATGCACTATGATTACTAGGTTATATGCGAAAAATCTTAGCAATTTTCAGCAGTTAAGTTAAGAGTTATTGGAGAAAGTTTGATTAGGGTTTCTGGAGCCCTAATGGATGAAGATGAAAGTTTAATACAGCAGCAAGCAATACCCCTTTAAAGGGGACGCCCTAGTGGCTAAGAGGTGCTCTAGGCACAAAGAACAAAACCTAAATTGGAAAAAGTTGAAATGACAACAATTCATGTTTCCCAATGCACTATTGTATTTCTCTAATGCAAAATATTTAGATTAGTGCCTTTAAAATTGGGTAAATGGAGTCTTAAAATAAAGAGTTAGATCAACAAAGACCTTAGGGGTGTAAGCCCTTTTACTTCCAAGGGTATGCCAATCAAACTTAGGGTAAATCTTATAGGGTATACAAACTCGTATTCCTCCAAGCAACCTTTGCAAAATAACGTGTAAACTTAAGCAAATTAGATGAAGCTTAATGGAGGGTGTATCCACAATACTCCTACTAGGGTTTCAAACAACCATAACCAAGAAAAAGAAAGAAATAACTAACAATGCAGATTTTTCCTTACCAATTCCAAGAGAGAGAGAGAGAGAGAGAGATCAAACCCTAGTTTCACCAAGCAAATTCACCATAACCTCAAGAGAACAAGCATCCAAGAGGTGCACATCACTCCTCCTCATCCATTCACCAAAAGATAGAACACCATAATGCCCAAGAATAACGAAAATTTCAGCCAAGTACTTCTCACAATGGGAGAGTTACATTATGAAATGAGATTCACATGATCTCTATTTATACAAAAGTCTTAAAACATAGTTTGTCCACCTAGAAAGGGTAAAACATAAGATAAGGGGTCAACAACCCTTATCTTACCCCTTGAACCAAATAATAATATATAATTTTCACTTTAACACATAAGAAACCCTAAAAGTAAGATGACATCACCCCTTTAGGGGACGTTTTAACACTTTTCCAAGTCGTTGGAGAAGGCGAAAGAGGTTGTTGCGGCTCCTTGACCCTCCTCTTCCACGAGACATTGCAGTAGGCCATAAAAGACCTGCCTGGGCTCGACAAACTCTGCAGAAGGCAGAGGGACATGCAGCTCCTCAAGGCACATTCCGAGAGAGCAAGAGACCAAAGAGATTTTCAAGCTATTTTTCAGCCATGAGCCACATCATTGATACTAAGCCTTCTTGTCATGGAGAAGCAACAAGTCAACAGGTATGGCAAGATGCCATGGCAGAAGAGTATCATTCCATCTTGAAGAATGATGTGTGGGATATTGTTCCGAGACCAGAAGGGAAGTTTGTAGTAACTTCCAAGTGGATCTATAAAATCAAGCATGCAGCTAATAAAAGTGTCAAGAAATACAAAGCAAGATTTGTAGCCAGAGGATTCTCACAGGTGGAGGGAATTGATTAAGAGGAGATATTTGCTCCAGTAGCCCGATACACCTCCATCAGTACTATCATTGCACTAGCTGCATCCATGGGTTGGAAACTACATCAGATGGATGTAAAGATAGCATTTCTCAATGGTGAGATTGAGGAAGAAATTTACATTGAGCATCCATAAGGATTTGTGATACACAACAAGAAATCTCATGTGTACAGGTTGACAAAAGCCCTGTCTGGACTAAAGCAGGCACCTCGTGCTTGGTACGAGAAGATGGATGGATTCTTGATGAGTTTGGGATTCAACAAACGTGTTGTTGATCCAAACCTATATTATCACATTGTTGGCAACGAGTGCCTGATCTTGGTCCTGTATGTGGATGACTTATTCCTCACCGGTTCAGAAAGACTTATTGTTGAATGCAAGAGAGCATTGACTTCTGAATTCGAGATGAAGGACCTAGGTATGATGCACTACTTCTTGAGACTAGAAGTATGGCAGAGGACTGATGAGATTTTCCTAAGTCAAGGAAAATATATAGTGGAGATATTGAAGAAGTTCAGTATGACAGACTGCAAATCCATGCCTACACCGATGGTGATGGATTTGAAGAAAATGAACGATGCTTCTACTAATTCAGGCAAGGTTGATCCACATTTATACTGACAGCTAATTGGATCTTTGATGTATCTGGATAACACCAAACCTGATATATGCTATGCAGTGAATGTACTTAGTCAGTTCATGAGTCAGTCGAGACAGACTCACTGGATAGCAGCAAAACATGTATTGAGATATCTACGAGGCACAGTTGGATATGGCCTAAGATATGCCTCCAGTATAGACATGAGTTTGCAGGGATATGCCGATGCAGATTGGGCAGGGAGCGCAGTGGACCGGAAGAGCACATTCGGTTGTTGTTTTTCCTTGGGGTCTGCCATAATTTCCTGGTGCAGTAGGAAACAGAGCTCTATGGCCTTAATTACCGCAGAAGCAGAGTATATAGCGTTGAGTGTGGCAATCCACGAAGCAGTGTGGCTTCGCAAGCTCCTGACAAATTTATTTGATCATGAGATGGATCCTACCATTATTCATTGTGATAACCAGAGTTGTGTGAAGCTCTTTGAGAACCCTGTGTTTCACAATAAATCGAGCAGATTGCAGATATCAGAGACAGGTGCAGAGGAAAGCAATACACGTACAGTACCTTCCCACACATGAGCAGATTGCAGATATCTTCACCAAACCGCTTGCCAAGACGAAGTTCGAGTACTTCCGTGAGAGACTTGGCCTCGTGAAGAATGCCTCCCTAGCTGAGAGGGAGTGTTGATGATTACAGCTTCGTGAGACATCCTCCAGGACACGTTCTCCTCTAAGACAGAGTTGAGTCGACCTATGAGAGAGCCCATGTGTTGGGTGTGCCCATGTGATGGGTGTGTCGTTCCTCTCTGGACTGAGATGAGACGATGTGTGCCCCTGTGTGGGGTGAGGATGCCCATGAGATGGGTGTGTCGTTCCTCTGGATTGAGATGAGACGATGTGTACCTTGTGTGGGGTGATGGGTGTGCGTCAGACTCTGGACTGAGTTGTTATGACGTGTGGTCCCTGCCTTGTGGACCCAGTTGAGTCAAGCTTGAGATGGTACTCCAGATGATTCTCCTATGGACTCAGTGAGATAGAGATATGTTGAGTAGAACATTCATGTGGCTGAGCACAGGTGGACGTGTCCCTAGTGGCTGAGCACTAGTGGATGTGTGAGATCCCTTACTATATTGTCTAAGAGTAAGATTTACCTGTAACCCTAATTGTGATGTAAAGGGTACAGGTTGGCCCCACCATATGTGAAAGATAATTAATGTTTATTGTAATAATTAATTATTTTCTGAGTTATTGAGGTCGGCCCTGTTGTGCCAATAGACACCACTTTTGGTCTGTCCAGTCTAGTATAAATAATTGTGATCTCCCCATTGAAGAAATACACAAGTCACTTGTCATTTGGAAATTTCAGCAAGTAGATTTCTAGGGTTGAAGTGCGCACCTCTCTTGGGCGCAAGTTTCAAGGTAGTAGAGCACCCTCTTGTGTGCATTAGGGTTTCGTGGTTGGAGGATCTTCTCTTGAGAATATAGCAAAGGATTGTTGGGTTTTTCTCCCTTGTTGAGAAGGGTTTTCCCAGGATATTTCTTGTCTTCTTGTGCATGGTTATTCTTCTTGTGATCTTGGTTATTGTTGCATTTGTTTATGTTTCAAGTACATGCTAAATGAAATAAACCTCATGCTTGAGCCTAGCATATTGAAAATTCAACATCGTTTCAAAGCATAGGTCTTGAAGAAGCCATTGCACAAGCTTCTAGCAGTTGTCCTCTCTCTTCTGCAGAACCGTACGACCCTCCTAGGGTTTCAAGAAATCCGTACGGCCCTCTCCTTTTTGGGTGTTCCAGCACTTAATATTGAAACGTTGGGGCTAAAAAATGCATAGGGGTGTACGGCCTCCCTCAGCGCACCTCCAGCAACTCTCAGATTGCAATTCCGAGAATTTTGAATTTTTGGCCCTACGGTTTCTAGGGTTTCGCAATTTTCTGCAGAAAATTCAGATTTAGGCTTTCTACAGCTCATTGAAGGAGTTTTTTAGCTCACCAGTGTTTTTCTAAATTTCAAGGCTTATTGTTGGCAGTCATAAGCCCAACGAAACCTAAGATTGCTAGCCTAGCCTAGCCGTTAGGTTTCCTAGCCCAGTTGGTAAGGGTTTGTGAAGAATCTGAAAATATGATGAACATAACTATGATGGAAGATAAGCTTGTTGGATCAATCAAATTCAGTTCTGCGAAGCCAAGACTTCCTAGAAATGAAGACATCAAAGAAGAAACCTTCTTATTCATTTCAGCACTCTCAGGTACGGTTCCTACTGATAATGATATTTGGTTAATTGACAGTGGTGCCTCCAGGCACATGACCAGATATAGAGATCATCTAACAGATCTTGTTGAGAAAGAGACCAATCTACATGTTGTACTTGAAGACAATGCCAGATATAATGTAAAAGGGGTTGGAACTTCTACATTCCAACTAGATTCTGACATAGCTCTTCAATTAAGTGAGGTACTATATCTACCCGGGATGAAGAGGAAGCTTGTCTCCATTTCTGCCTTAGAAGACAAAGGCTAAAATGTTACCTTTTCTGAAGGAAAATTTCTTGCATGGCTCAATGACTCACATATAAATTATGCCAGAGTAATTGGTGTTCGAGAAAACAGCGTATACAGGTTGACTATCCGACCAGTCTGGGCCTTGTTACATGATACTATCAACTTGAGTGAGCTATGGCATAGGAGACTTGCTCACATTCATTATAGAGCCCTTCCAGCTCTAGGGAAAATGGTAACATGCTTTCCAGAGATATAGATGCGGCATAAAGGTGTTTGCATAGGTTGTGCCCTTGGCAAGACTGTCAAGGGGTCCTTCTTAAGCAGTGACAATAGATCCAAGGAAATCTTGGACTTGATGCATTCAGATGTGTGTGGGCCAATGACTGTTGCCTCCTTGAATAGATATTTGTACTATGTACTCTTCATAGATGATCACTCTCGAAAAACTTGGATTTATTTTCTGAAGACCAAGGATGGAGTCCTTGCAAGATTTCAAGAATTCAAAGCTCAAGTTGAGAACCTGACCGGAAGAAAGATCAAGGTACTAAGATCAGACAATGGAGGAGAATACACCTCCAAGGATTTCAGTAATTTATGTATTGAAGCAAAGATCAAGAGGGAGTACACAGTTCCTTACAACCCTCAGCAAAATGGAGTTGCAAAGAGGAAGAATAGAACCATCATTGAGGCAACCAAAGCAATAATACATGATCAGAAACTACCTATGACTATGTGGGCAGAAGCATGCATGACAGCAGTATATGTTCAGAACAGGAGTCCTCATCAGATTTTGAAGAACATAACTCCCAAAGAAGCCTTCACCGGAGAGAAGACTGAGATTGGACATTTCAGGATATTTGGGTGTCCAGTATACTTTCATGTACCCAAAGAGAAGAGATCTAAGCTAGACCCCTCAGGCAGAAAGGGTACATTTGTGGGATACAGTGAATCTTCAAAGGCATATCGAATCTACATCCCTGGTCAAAGACAGATTCAGGTGAGCACAGATGTCATCTTTGAGGAGGAGATAGCCTTTCGAAGATCCAGAGAATCTCAGATGGAGATAGACAGTGAACCAGTACCCTCTCCCCCTTCAGCAGTTCAGAGGGAGACAACCATTCTTCCAGTTGATCCAATTGTTCCAGTTGATCTAGTTGCTCCAATTGATGTTCCCAGAGACATTGCAGTAGGCCATAAAAGACCTACATGGGCTCGAAAAACTCTGCAGGAGGAAGAGGGACATGCAGCTCCTCAAGGCACATTCCAAGAGAGCAAGAGACCAAAGATTTTCGAACTATTTTTTAGCCATGAGACACATCATTGATACTGAGCCTTCTTGTCATGGAGAAGCAACAGGTCAGCAGGTATGGAAAGATGCCATGGCAGAAGAGTATCAGTCCATCTTGAAGAATGATGTGTGGAATATTGTTCTGAGACCACAAGGGAAGTCTGTAGTAACTTCCAAGTGGATCTATAAAATCAAGCATGCAGCTGATGGAAGTGTCGAGAAATACAAAGGGAGATTTGTAGCCAGAGGATTCTCACAGGTGGAGGGAATTGATTATGAGGAGACATTTGCTCAAGTATCCCGATACACCTCCATCCGTACTATCATTGCACTAGTTGCATCCATGGGTTGGAAACTACATCAGATGGATGTAAAGACACCATTTCTCAATGGTGAGATTCAGGAAGAAGTTTACATCGAGAAGCCAGAAGGATTCGTGATACACAACGTGAAATTTCATATGTGCAGATTGAAGAAAGCCCCGTATGGACTAAAGCAGGCACCTCGTGCTTGGTACGAGAAGATGGATGGACTCTTGATGAGTTTGGGCTTCAACAAACGTGTTGCTAATCCAAACCTATATTATCACATTGTTGGTGACGAGTGCCTGATATTGGTCCTGTATGTGGATGACTTATTCCTCACCGGTTCAAAAAGACTTATTGTTGAATGTAAGAGAGCATTGACTTCTGAATTCAACATGAAGGACCTGGGTATGATGCACTACTTCTTGGGACTAGAAGTATGGCAGAGGACTGATGAGATTTTCCTGAGTCAAGGAAAATATATAGTGGATATATTGAGGAAGTTCGGTATGACAGACTGCAAATCCATGCCTACACTGATGGTGATGGATTTGAAGAAAATGAACGATGTTTCTACTGATTCAGGCGAGATTGATCCACATTTATACCGACGGCTGATTGGATCTTTGATGTATCTGGTTAACACTAGACCTGATATATGCTATGCAGTGAATGTACTTAGTCAGATCATGAGTCAACCGAGACAGACTCATTGGATAGCAGCAAAACATGTATTGAGATATCTACGAGGCACAGTTGGATATGGCTTGAGATATGCCTCTAGTATAGACATGAGTCTGCAGGGATATGTTGATGCGGATTGGGCAGAAAGCGCAGTGGAACGGAAGAGCACGTTCGGTTGTTGTTTTTCTTGGGGGTCTGCCATGATTTCCTAATGCAGCAGGAAACAGAGCTCTATGGCCTTGAGTACCGCAGAAGCAAAGTATATAGCGTTGAGTGTGGCAGTCTGCAAAGTAGTGTGGCTTCGCAAGCTCCTGACAAATTTATTTGATCATGAGATGGATCCTACCACTATTCATTGTGATAACCAAAGAAGTGTGAAGCTCTCTGAGAACCCTGTGTTTCACAATAAATCAAAACACAATGAGATAAAATATCATTATATCAGGAGACATGGTGCAGAGGAAAGTAGTACACGTACAGTACCTTCCTACACATGAGCAGATTGCAGATATCTTCACCAAACCGCTTGCCAAGACAAAGTTCGAGTACTTCCGTGAGAGACTTGACCTGGTGGAGTATGCCTCCCTAGCTATGAGGGAGTGTTGATGATTACAGCTTATGAGACATCCTCCAGGGCACGTTCTTCTCTAAGACTGAGTTGAGTCGACCTGTGAGAGAGCCCATGTGTTGGGTGTGCCCATGTGATGGGTGTGTCGTTCCTCTCTGGACTGAGATGAGACGATGTGTGCCCCTATGTGGGGTGAGGATGCCCATGAGATGGATGTGTCGTTCCTCTCTGGATTGAGATGAGACGATGTGTACCCCTGTGTGGGGTGAAGGTGCCCATGTGTGGGTGTGTGTTAGACTCTGGACTGAGTTGTTATGACGTGTGGTCTCCTGCCTTGTGGACTCACTTGAGTCAGGCTTGAGATGGTACTCTAGATGATTCTCCTGTGGACTCAATGAGATAGAGATCTATTGGGTAAACGTCCATGTGGTTGAGCACAAGTGGACGTGTCCCTAGTGGTTGAGCACTAGTGGATGTGTGAAATCCCTTGCTATAATTTCTGAGAATAATATTTACCTGTAACCCTAATTGTGATGTAAAGGGTACAGGTCAGCCCCACCATACGTGAAACATAATTAATGTTTATTGTAATAATTAATTATTTTCTGAGTTATTGAGGTCGGCCCTGTTGTGCCAATAGACACCACTTTTGGTCTGTCCAATCTAGTATAAATAAAGGTGATTTGCCCATTGAGGAAACACATAAGTCACTTGTCATTTGGAACATTTCTAGGGCCGAAGTGCGTACCTCTCTTGGGCGCAAGTTTCATGGTAGCAGAGTAGCCTCTTGTATGCATTAGGGTTTCATGGTTGGAGTATCTTCTCTTGAGAATATAGCAAAGGATTGTCGGGTTTTTCTCCCTTGTTGAGAAGGGTTTTCCCAGAATATTTCTTGTGTTCTTGTGCATGGTTATTATTCTTGTGATCTTGGTTATTGTTGCATTTGTTTATCGTTCAAATACATGCTAAATGAAATAAACCTCATGCTTGAGCCTAGCATAGTGAAAATTCAACAACACGCTCTACCTTGGTTTGCATGATTTTCCAAGTTGAAGACAATAAGGGGCACTAAAAAGAAAATGCATAGCCAACAAGCACTCTACCTCGGAAAGCAGCATTAATTAATTAGTTATTTCTTTTATGGGTCTCTCACTTTTTTAGAGAGGTGTTTCATTGCTCTTGAGATCCCAAGGCGGGCTTTTATTGCATGATGTTTTTGCTAGGGAAACTCTGAGCCTAATGGCCCCTTCATCCCATGAAATGAGGTACATGCCCTTCTTGGATCAATAAGTCCGAGAACCCAAAAGATGATGAGACGAAATGGAAGAAGTATGGAAAGTGATAAGTATGATTGGAAATGGTACGATGTCTCTTCAAGGAACCTCCTAGTAGCACCCCATTCTCGAGGATGACCAACTTACTAGGACGAGATGACACCCACCAAGGTTAAATAAGGCAAAGGGTATAATTTCCAAGCAAACGTTTTGTAATCAAGCAAGGATTCTTTGCAACATATTCAAATGCTTCCATTATTAAAGTCACACTTAACATGAAACCAGACTTATTACCTCATGAAGCAAGACCTATTGTCCTCTGGGGCCAGGTCGGTGTGATGGATGTTGCTCTGCTATTGGTGATGACCAACGGTGCAAGTCAAGATAGGAGGGGCCTTGTGGGGCTCTACTAGTCAATCTGGCTCTCGACACTCCATGTCAAGTACCTGTGGTCCTCGAGAGATGATCTCCTTAGTTACCCCTAGGATGAGGGGGTTAACAATAACTCCAAGGAAATACATCCTTATACTCACTGATGAGGGCTTCAATGTTCTATTTCTTTTCCAGGTTGCAATGTTTACCAAACCTGATGAGCTTGGGGATTTCTTTGGAGCCTATGTTGACTTCAATGTTTTCTTCATGCTTGCTAGGATTACACGACTTCTTGGATCTATCATGCCTCCCCCTTCAAAACTAACCAAAGTGAAGACATAAATCAAAGATGATATTATATCTTATGATGGAGCACCCCTTCTAAAGCATTATAACGGATATATTATTATAATAGAGGGATCACCCCCTTTCTAATTATACACTAGCCTAAGTAAAAATTAAAGCATAGTCCAAAAGGTTTATGACAAGGTTGAATTATTAACCATGGTGTGACTTGGAGCTCATAAAAGGTAAGGGGTCGCCCCCTTCACTTACTCATACACTCAAATAAACACAAAAAAGTGAAAGTGACGTCATGGACCACCCCATAATCCCCATTTGTCCCCTTCACTAAGCTAAAGTTGAAGTACTTAAGAAATCCGCCCCCAAGTTATAACATGGCATGGTGGAGCATATTTTATAAGGAGAGCGCATTAGCATGACATCACCACATTGAGTTGAAACAAAGTGAAAAGGTGCTACTCCCTTTAAACCACAAAGTAGAGACATAAAAAATAAATATTTTATTCATAATGGTTCAAATAAAATAAAAAATGGGATTTAATAAAGCCACCCCCTTATCTTATGCCATGATATTGAAAAAACTTAAGATGCCATGGGGGTGCACTAAAAAAGGTGACAAAGGAGGTGATGTGATGTGATGTGATGTGATGGGGTCACCCCATTCCTTAATGCTTGTTTTAAAACACATCGAATTTATGGAAATGGGGGCAGACTTTGATCAAATAATGAAGCTGTGGGTTTATGGGGTGTCATAAAGGGACCATAAGTCTTGATTTTGGTACATTAAAGCACATGCAACGGCCTTTATAGAGAACAACAACGTAATACCAAGATGCTTTTGATTCTATGTGCCGCCATTCCTAAGCCGTGGAGCTCTCTTCCCTATTCGTTTTGAATATTTTTCATTTCATGGGCCGCTTAAGCATAAAGAAGTGGTCAATGGAGTCGTAGTTCAAGATATGACAGTGACCGAGTAAGCATTTAAACCGTAGCATGGAGCCTCATTTCTATTTTGACTTGATATGGTCAACGTCCCATATTGGATCGATCCCTTAAAATTGGGCTTGTAGACTTTGTGAATTGATTTTATGGAGGAGGTTGTAACCACTTTATGCCATTTTTGGAAAGGGTTGTTGAAGAAGTTGTTAATCTATTAATTATATTGAAAGGTTGTATTTAACTAACTCCATTGTTTATTACTGTTGACTTAACTATTCGTGTTAGTTGGAGGAGATCATGTTATTTTTAATTTCCTAGAATATTTTATTGGAGGAAATTGAGATCTCAACAAACTTCTTGTTGTCCTTAGTAAGTAAGTTGTTGGAGGAAATTGAGATCTCAACAAACTTATTGTTGTCTTTAGTAAGTAAGTTGTTGATAGTCTTATTTTATTTGTATTCCTTGGAGAAAAAGATGGATCTGGAAAATTAAATCATATTTTATTGTGTGAGGAGTTTGAGCTCAAACATATATAAGGGTGTGCTCACTCCATTTTGAAGATGGATTGGATTGGAGAAGGATCTCAATTCTTCGGTGTCAATAGAAAAAGCTCTAAGCTATTGGAGTGTTTGTTTCCTTTATTTTGTCCAAGTAATGGAGTGATGTATAAATGAATTCTTATGAATGGCTATAAGTTCTTTGTGCTATAATTGGGAATTTGTTTGCAGTTGTATGGATGTAAGGAAAGTCAAAGGCCATGGAAAGGTGTTTCATCTTAATTGGAAAGGGCTAGGGTAATGGTTTTCTTATCTCCCTTTTGTATCCTAGAAACATCACACATCCTATATCACTTGATTAGGTGTGTTTGTAGATAGCTTGTGGTAGAGGCCACCTTTGCAATTTGTTTTGAGTAGTGGATTTGTTATAGCCCCTCACTTGTAGATCAAACAACCAGATTAGGTTTGTAGTTCGCTTATTAATTGATTGTAGGTTGCCACCTAATCCAACTTTGAAACTGCCTTCTAAGATTACTTACATGACCCCCTTTCCCAAGAAAATCAAGGGCACTGATCTCCCTTTTATCCACCCCTCCCAACCATCTAAATTCCATTTTAATCTCTCCATCTATATTTATGTTTGCTAGGCTTTCTCATAGTCCCACTATCCACTACACACATTAATCTTGGTAACCCATGCTGAAGCCCCCCTTGGTCAGGATTCCATTTACCTGTAGATGTTTTGAGGTACTATGAGGCTTCCCAACAAGTATGTCTTTTGACCTCTTGTTAGGCTCTAAGTTTTATCTTAAAGACTATGATTTGCAGTTGTTTTAGGACAGACCAAGCAGGCAAGTACTACGCTCCTGAGTTTTGATGGTTAAATTGTCCTTTTGAGGTGCCACAAAGTGTTTTCTTTATCCAATGTTAGCACATGCAATATACTCAAAACAAATAACACTACCTCCAGATCTTTACAACTCTAAATGTTGATTTACAATTCTAAGCATGCATGAAATTTGGACACATGTATTTTTTGGTCAGCATGACCTTGGATAAAAAACCCCCCCAGGGAAAACCAGGTTTGGAATGGAAGTATATATGAGTGGTGTCTAAAGCATGATATACAACAAGTGGCCACAATACAAAGGAACTTGTATACATAGTAAGCTCCTCTTGAGTCTTTCCAAAGGATCCAATGAGATATGCGCCCAAGCTTATTGCGCCCTCTCCCTTTGTTGCTTTCTCCACTGAAATGAAGCACCCTCCTTCCTCTTGACCAATGAAGGAAACCCCCTCCACAATCACGCTCTCATGTGTTGCTTCTCCACTGAAACAATCAGATCGACTTCCTCCAAGTATAGATGCTCCATGCTAGCTATGCACCCTCCTCCTATGGTGTGCCTTCCTCTAAGAAAGTGTGATCACCACAAATAATATGGCCCCTAAGCCTTCATGAGCCCTACATGAAAGGAGGCAAGCTCTCCTCTCCCATTGCTTCCATTCCATCTCCTTGCCCTTCTCCAAACTCCTTTAGTGAACAGCCTGAAGTGAGGATGGGCCTCTCCTTGCCCTATAAGCCCTCTTGAAACCACAAGAGCTTAAAAGAGATGTGATGGGATGATCTCATCCATCTCATCTCTAATCAAGGTTGAGATCATCCCATAATAATATCAACTCAAAACCCACTTTACTCGGTTTCCTTAGACTCAAGTTTCCATAGTTTCTCTTTATGTCCCTCAATTCACCCACAAAGTGAATTAATAGTCATTTTAGGCTAAAATGACCAAATTTCACTTTTGACTTAAATCTCCTAAGTCAAAGTGAAATTAGACATAAAGTACATGGTAAATACTACAAAGTATTTCCCACTTGTGTTTAGAGGCTCACAAACACAAGGGGACCACTTTCCAAGGTACCCAAATCTCAACATTACCCTAGCCCAAAGTGCAGAGGAGAGTTGGCGAGGTGACAGTGGCCAACCTCCTAGTTCCACAAGGCTAGCACCCATCTTTGGGACTTTGAGCAAAGGTGTTGGTTTGTGTGTTTCGTACCTATCTTTTACTGAAATTTTACTATATGCAAATGGACCCTTGTCAGATGTTTTGGTTGTATAGCTTACAAATCTACATCGGACCCGTGGTCAAAGGATCAACTTGTTGAGTTTTGGTGTACCTTGGGAAGTGGTCCACTTGTGGTTTTGGGTCTCTAACCACAAGTGGGAAATACATTCGGACTATGTACCTTGTATTTTATGTCTAATTCCACTTTGACTTCACTTAAGTCAAAAAGTTGGAATTTTGTCACTTAAGGCAAAAGTGACTAACTATTCACTAAGTGGGTGAATGAGGGGATATAAAGTGAACTTAGGAAACTTAACCCAAAGTGGATTTTGACTTGAGAGACTTTTGGTGAGATCTCAACCATGGATTAGAGATGGCTTGGAGTGATCCTAGCCATCCAATCTAAGGTTTCCTTATGGATGGTTCAAGAGGGGCACATAGGGCCTAAGGAAACTTATTCACTCATTTGTTCACTTGGAGAGTTTGAGAGGAGCAATGGAGATGGGAATGGAAGCATTGGTTGAGGAAAGCTTGGGCGCCTCCTTCCATGGAGGACTCATGGAGGCTTAGACCCACATTATTTCTTGGTGAGAGCTATTGCTTCGAGGAGGGTGCACTCTAGGAAGAGGGCACACACTTAGCAGGCACTAGGAGGACTTGTGCTACTTCAGATCTGTTTGGTTCATGGTGGAGGAGGCACACAACTAGTTGATTGTGTGCAAGGGATTCTTCATTGGGCCAAGGAGGAGGTAGGGCGCATCACTTCAATGGATAGAGCAACAAGGAGGGAGGGCGCACTTTCCTAGCCACATTTTTCTTGGAACCTATGTTACAAGCTTGAGAGGAGCTTGCTATCATACCAAGTTCTATTGTATTGTATTCCTTGTTGTATTCATTACTAGAGATCACCATTATATATACTTTCATTCCAAATTGGTTTTCCCCGGGGGTGTTTTATCCAGGGTCGTGTTGACCAAAAATACTTGTGTCCTATTTTGATGCATGCTTAGAGTGTAGATCAACATTTCATTGTCGTAGAGATCTAGAGGAGTGTTACTTGTTTTGAGTTATATTGCATGTGCTAACCACCGGTTCGAAAACACTTGCAAGGGCACCTCAAAGAACACTTGACCATAAAAATTATGAGCAGAAAAGTACTTAACTGTTTGCTGTCCTAAAACAGCAGCAAATGACAGTTTGAAGATAAAACTTAGAGCCAAATTTCAGGTCAAAGACAAACCTGTTTTGGAAACCTCATAGGACCTCAGTTTTCGTCATGGTATCAGAGCTTCGGTGGCGAACACTTCCTGATTTCTAGAGCATACAGTTGGCAGTTTCTTGACAGCTTGTTGGTAGATTTTTGGGATAGCTTGTTGACAGTTTGTTGGCACATTTGTTGGACAGTTTGTAGGACTGTTTTGGACCTAGTTGACAGCCTCTTATCACACCTATGGTGAAAGGAGTAAGGCTGAGTTTGGACAACCTCTTTTCACACATGTGTTGACAGGAGTGAGGTTGTATTCTGGACAGTCTCTTTTCACACCTGTGTTGACAAGAGTGAGATTGTACTCTTTTGTAGTTGTAGCATCAGTGTGAGTTCAGTAGACAGCCATGTCGGTGTCTCATCGGTGTCTCAGATGAGGGCAGAGGATAGGCCAGCCGGAGATAGCAGTTGGTCCCCTTGTAAGACTAGAATCATATTCGTCTTGGAGGACCTTGAACTATGGGATATAGTTCAAGCTCCCATGGTGATTCCTCCTGCACATGCTCCATCTCCATTGTTGAATGCATATTTCAGGAAGAAGAACACCAAGGTGAAGAGGACTATTTGTGATGCAGTGAGAGACCACATCATACCCCACTTGACTGGGAAAGACTAAGCCTTTGAGATATGGGCCTCATTGTGCAAGCTTTACCAGAGTGCCAATCAAAACCGGAAGATGGTTCTACAGAAAAAACTCAGGAGCATTCAAATGCTCAAGACAGAGTCAGTCACTTCATACCTTGGCAAATTCATTTAGATTCGAGATGAGTTAGCAACAGCCCGGGAGGTCATGCCTACTTGGGAGACTTTGGGACGACTTCATTCAGGAGGAGTTGAGATGCAGCTCTGGGTCTTCAAGACAGCAGCAGATATCTAAGGGTGATGAGGATCTTTCTCTTTGGACAAAGGGCAAGAAGAAGGTCGGCAAGAGTACTCGACAGGGTCCCAAGATGGGGGCCCAGCCACAGGGAGAGAGTGGCAGTGGGCAGAAGAGGGATATGAGCAAAGTGAAGTGCTTTGCTTGGAGCACTATGTTGGATAGTGTCCCAACAAGAAGAAGAGGTCGGGTGGTACAGTAGCTACAGCAGATGAGGCAGAGTTTCAAGCACAGTTTGAGAAGGAGTGTGACTTCCTTATTTGTTGCACTTCAGTTGAGTCTACACCTAGCATTTGATATATAGACAGCGGGGATTCGAGCCACATGAATGGTATTAGAGAGCATTTCTCCGACCTCAGAGATCCAGAGGTCAAGATGGAGATTACTCTTGGTGATGATTCCATTGTCAGAGTTGTTGGGCATGTCACAGTTACTTTTCAGAGGAAGAGTTTGCCACCCATTTCGTTCAGGGATGTGTTGTACATCCATGGGCTAAAGAAGAATTTGATATCAATTTCACCCTCCAGGATATGGGTCTTGAGGTGTCCTTCAAAGGGACAAAGGTCCTCATACACCCTAGGGGTCTCATCTCACCTCAGGGAAGGTGATTGGAGTGAGGGATGGAAAACTATACAGATTGTTTTTTCATCCCCTGCATGCTTTGGCATCAAGTAGTAACAGCAACACTTAGTTGTGTGAGTTGTGGCATCGGTGGATGACTCACCTTCATCATGGGGCTCTTGGAGGGCTAAGAGAGGTTGTGACAGGAGTTTCACAGTTCATCTTAGAGCATTAGGATGTGTGCAAAGGATGTGTGCTTGGTAAGTTTACCAAGGCTATTTTCCCCAACAGTGACACCAAGTCAACTGGGATACTGGATTTAGTACACACAGATGTGTGTGGATCCGTGTCTTGTTCGTCCTTGAGTGATTGTGAGTTCTATCTCACATTCATAGATGACCACTCAAGGAAGGCCTGGATCTATTTCCTAAAGGACAAGAGTGAGGTCTTCAAGAGGTTCCAAGTGTTCAAAGCTCTTGTGGAGAACCAAACAGGAAAGAGGATCAAGGTCTTGCGGTCAGACAAAGAAGGTGAGCATGCCTCCACAGAGTTTGTAGACTTTTGTACCCGTGCAGGGATCAGAAGACAGAAGACCATGCCTTACAACCCCTAGCAAAATGGGGTTGTCGAGACAAAGAACAGGGTGATTACAGGTGCAGTTAGATCTATGCTTCATGATCAGATTTTCCTTTATACCTTTGGGTTGAGACGAGTGTTGCTGCAGTTTATCTGCAGAACAGAAGTCCCCACAGAATTTTGGGGAAGAAAACTCTTGAGGAGGCCTTCACTGGTAGGAGGCCCGATGTTGAGCATATCAGGATTTTTGGATGCTTGACATACTCTCATGTCCCCTTAAAGAAGGGGACAAAGCTAGACCCCACAGCCCAGCAGGGGATCTTTGTTGGTTACTAAGAGGTCTCAAAGGCCTACCATATCTACATTCCATCACAACGGAAAGTGGTGGTGAGCAGAGATGTTAGATTTGAGGAGGATAGAGATTTCAGAAGGTCTCTCGAATCGAGAAACAGTATTGAGGAGGTTGTAGAGACACAAATTGATGTTTCAAAGGGAGCACACCATCAGGTATCGAGTGCACCAGTTTCAGGGGTGGCAAGGTCACCTTGTACAACTTCAGGTTCACAGTTGCAGGGGGGGTTCAGGTAGAGGGTGCAAAATCTTCAGTATCTCAAAGTGTTGGGATTAGATCTGAGGCAGAGACTCTTGGGCGAGGAGATCTTACTTCTCCCTTGGTTACTTCAAAGAAGAGGAAACTGAGATGGTTTCAGCAGACTCCGAAGGAAGCCAAGGAGAATGTAGGAGAGCCCAAGAGACAGTTCAGAGAGAGCAGAGCACCAGAGAGGCTTGGGTCCTACTTGGCGATGGTGAAGAGCATCACAAATGCAGAGCCCAAGACATTTGCGCAGGAAATTGACTAGCAGGTTTGGCAAGAGGCCATGCTAGAGGAGTATGACTCCATTATGCACAATGATGTATAGGAGGTGGTGTCGAGGCCAGAGGGGAAGTCAGTTGTGACTTCTAGATGGTTGTACAAAACCAAGTATCCTGCATATGGAAGCATAGAGAAACACAAGGCCCCGTTTATGGCGTGTGGATTCTCTCAGGTAGAGGGAGTTGATTATGATGAGACATTTGCACCAATTGCGAGATACACTTCCATTCGAAGTATTATTGCCATAGCGACAGAGATGGGTTGGAGGATACATCTGATGGATGTAAAGACCGCATTTCTCAATAGCTTTAATGAGGAGGAGGTGTACATTGAGAAGCCACAGGGGTTCGAGGTGTGTGAGAGAGTCTCGTGTGTGCCTTCTGAGAAAGGCATTGTATGGTTTGAAACAAGCTCCCAGAGCTTGGTATTCGCGCATTGACTCATATTTGCTTCAAATGGGATTTCAGAAGAATGATGTTGATCCTAACCTCTACTTCATCATTAGAGGTGAGGACATGCTCATTCTCATTTTATATGTGGATGACTTGTTCATCACAGGAGTGGAGCATCTCATAGCTGAGTGCAAGCGGGGTCTTGCATCAGAGTTTGAGATGAGTGACATCGGGTTGTTGCACTATTTCTTGGGCATGGAGGTATGGCAGGAGGAGGTTCACACCTTCCTGGGACAGGGGAAGTATGTTGCAGACATTTTGAGAAGATTTCAGATGGAGGATTGCAGGCCTATGTCGACACCCATGGTCACCAACTGGAAGAAGCTTAGCACTTCAGATTCTCAGTTGGTGGATGCTACATGATATAGACAGTTGATCGGATCGTTGATGTATCTGATCAACACTCAACCAGATATTTGTTTTTCCATGAACACTCTCAGCCAATACATGGTGGAGTCGAGGAGTGGTCACTGGACTGGGGGAAAACATGTTTTGAGGTACATAGCAGGTTCAGTGGATTATGGTCTGGACCATGTCAGAGGGGATGAAGTGAGTTTGGTTGGCTACACAGACTCAGACTGGGAAGAATGTGCCATTGACAGGAAGCGCACCTCAGGGTACTGTTTTGGCTTGGGGTCAGGACTTGTTTCCTGGTACAGCCGGAAACAGAAGTCAATTCCTTTGAGTTCAGTCGAGGCAAAGTATATGGTGATCACTCATGCCAGTTACAAAGCCATTTTGCTTTGTAAGTTGTTGGTAGTATTATTTGGTCAGTAGTTTCCTCCGACTGTCATTCACTGCGATAATCAGAGTTCTATCAAACTCTCTGAGAAGCTGGTATTTCATGACACGTCGAAGCATATAGAGATCAGATACCACTTCATCAGAGATTGGGTTCAGCGAGGGGCAGTACAGCTTTAGTATATTCCGACTAATGAGCAGGTTGCAAATATTCTCACCAAGGCCCTACCAAGGGGAAAACATGTCTACTTCAGAGACAAGATGGGCTTGGTGAGAAACACTTTCCTTAGTAAGAGGGACTGTTGATTTTCAGTGTACTTTGGGAAGTGGTCCCCTTGTCGTTTTAGGTCTCTAACCACAAGTGGGAAATACATTGGGACTATGTACGTTGTACTTTATGTCTAATTCCACTTTGACTTCACTTAAGTCAAAAAGTTGGAATTTTGTCACTTAAGGCAAAAGTGACTAATTATTCACTAAGTGGGTGAATGAGGGGACATAAAGTGAACTTAGGAAACTTAACCCAAAGTGGGTTTTGAGTTGAGAAACTTTTGGTGAGATCTCAACCATGGATTAGATATGGCTTGGAGTGATCCTAGCCATCCAATCTTAGGTTTCCTTCAAGTGGGGCGCATAGGGCCTAAAGACGTTTATTCACTCATTTGTTCACTTGAAGAGTTTGAGAAGAGCAATGGAGATGGGAATGGAATCTTGGGCGCCTCCTTCCATGGAGGACTCATGGAAGCTTAGACCCTCATTATTTCTTGGTGAGAGCTATTGCTTGGAGGAGTGCTCACTCTAAGAGGAGGGCGCACACTTAGCAAGCACTAGGAGGACTTGTGCTACTTCAGATCTGTTTGGTTCATGGTGGAGGAGGCACACAACTAGTTGATTGTGTGCAAGGGATTCTTCATTGGGCCAAGGAGGAGGTAGGGCGCATCACTTCAGTGGATAGAGCAACAAGGAGGGAGGGCAAATTCTTCTTCAAACTTGTGCTACAAGCTTGAGAGGAGCTTGCTATCATACCAGGTTCTATTGTATTATATTCCTTGTTGTATTCATTACTTGAGATCACCATTATATATACTTTCATTCCAAACTGGTTTTCCCCGAGGGGGTTTTACCCAGGGTTGTGTTGACAAAAAATACTTGTGTCATATTTTCATGCATGCTTAGAGTGTAGATCATCATTTCAGTGTTGTAAAGATCTAGAGGAGTGTTACTTGTTTTGAGTTATATTGCATGTGCTAACCACCGGTTCGAAAACACTTGCAAGGGCACCTCAAAGAACACTTAACCATAAAAATTATGAGCAGAAAAGTACTTAACTGTTTGCTGTCCTAAAACAGAAGCAAAGGACAGTTTGAAGATAAAACTTGAGCCAAATTTCAGGTCAAAGTCAGACCTGTTTTGGCAACCTCATAGGACCTCAGTTTTCTTCACAACTACGGTCTTATCAGCATCAAATTCAGAAATTTTGTCATTAAAATCAGACAAAAAGTTGAGGTATAAAGAAGAAAATAAATAAAATGGAACTGAGTACTTATAGAAATTGGAATGGTAAGCATACTTATAAATTTGTTGTGCAGCACATGAATTGGCAAAAATCATCATTTCAGCTACAATCCAGTTCATCTGGAAAAGATAACCAAAAATCATACAAAGTAATCAGCACAAAACTCAGTTATTGAATAACATTATGAGCTTAATTTAGTTTAATGTAAATATTAACAAGGGAATAAACTTGGACAATGGGACTGCAAAAAGTGCACATAAAAATAAAGTGAGCATTGGGAGTGCTAAAGCATCTCCAAGAGCAAAAATACAGGGAAAAGAGAAATCCTATCTGGAGTGCCCAAACAACTCTAAGAAGGGGAAAAAGCAATAGAAGCAGACAAGGGAATACCATAATGAAGTGACACCAACAGTTAAATGAACAAAAGGTTCAAGTGGAACAAGTGTACTCACAGGAAGATCAAGCTTTGTCTTAACATGCACTGGTTCTCTACCTTCATCAACATCAAAAGATAACTCTGTACTTGATAGCTCCAAGGCACCTTGTGATTCTCGATAAGATCGCCGAATCTGTTAAAGGATTTTGAAATATGGTTTCAAGCTGAACAGTCAGAAATTTAGCTGTCAAAATAGCATCATCAGAGAATCCAATTTCTAATCAACTCAAAACCACACAAAATTAACAAGATGCCAAACATTGAACACCAATTGGAGCCTTCTTCTTGGATTAAGCTAATGGATTTCTTTACGCAATGTTATATTATGACATGTATGTAGCCAATTAGTCAGAAACCTACAAATGCAGATAATGAAAACAACTTGGGCTCAGAGAAATTGCCTTGTGGAACTAAACCGAATACCCTAATTAGTAAATGTCAGGCACTGCTTTATTCCTGTAAAATACAGGTACTTTCATTCAGAGTTCAATAATGGTGTTTTCTGAAAAGGCACACTAAATGATGGTCCACTGCACTGAGCTGTCTGGAACAGCTTCTTGTCTACTTGACAAGCATTAATTCTTCAAAGCTTATAATATAGATAGTAAGTTAGGAAGAAGCAGAAACATCGAACCTAATGAATAGAGGAGAAATATTTGTCAAATTTGCATGTACCATTCTTCTGAAAAAAACACTAGAAAGGAGGGTTGGATCTCTCAAAAAGAAGAAAATGGATTATACTAGCATTCTTAATTAAAATAAAGCTAACAGTGGAAGACATTATTAACATAAGTATACAAAATGCAAGGGAGTTGATAAGGTGTCACCAACTTAGTCTAGGTCTAAATCTATATGATAGCATTGTAGCAATACAGTTGAATAATAAAATATGCATCCAATATCATATAGCTTTGAACCAATGTGAGCCATGATCATTTCCAAGCACTATGTCATCCAAAATTTGTCAAAGAGCGTCATCTGATGATCAAGGTCTCATCAAATAAGATACGTAGGGTGTGGTTCTTAGGGAAAAGGGTGCAGGTGCCGTCGCAGTTAGAGGAAGGCCAGCTTCTTACAGTGAAGGACATAGCAGTAAGATTTCCTGATGCAGGTGTAAGATGGGGGGGTCATTCATGAACGTGAAACAGATGTATTTATGAGAAGTAAACATTTCTCATCAAACTAGCAGTTCATCGGGAAAGAACCAAGGGTACTGGTATGTGCATATTGCTAAATAGAGTGGAGATATGAGTCAAGGACTACTTCCCCTAGGACATGGGAAAGAATCTTGTGTTTGGTTGTGGTTGTGTCCATGTAATGTCCCCCACCTCTTGATGAAGAAGCTAGGGCGCACCTCTCATTTCATCTTGGATATTTGGTATTTGCTTGTTGATGCTCTTGAGCATACAGTTTTGAGGGTTTTGATATTACAAACCCTAGAGAACAACTCAGTGGTGAAAGATCCCACTCACTTGTTCCAAGCTTGGTCTCGGGGATGAAATACTCCACCCACACCATTCTACATCCTTCATCTATTCAAGAAGATCAGCAGGGCCGTACCAGTTAGGGTTTTCCAGCAGGGGCGCATCATTTGTTGAAGAAGAGTTCGATCCAACCTATTGAGGAAGCCTTGGGAGATTTCAGGATTAGGGTTTTGTTTGCAGGCCCCATTAGGGTTTTGCTTGCAGGCCCTTGCTCATCAGTTTGGGGGCTTCTTTGAGGAGTTATCACGTTCCTACCATTTTCTGCAGGTTGGGACGGTTTGGGAGGTAGAGGACGATTGGGTGATTCGGTGTTTTCCAGATCTAGGAGGCCATAGCCCAGATCTGACCTTGGAACTTCTCTCAAGGGTTTGTGACTGCCCGATCTATCATCCTAGAGAGTTTCAGTGGATTCAGAACCCTTGTTCAGCTAGGCCAAATTATTGGCCATATTCAGGGTTTCAGGGGGGTCGTACTAGTTTGGGGTTTCTGCAGTTTGAGGAGGAGGCTTTATTGTTTGAGCTCCATACATCAGGAGGAGGCTATCATTGCCCTGATCTATCATTGGGAGGAGTTTAGCATCATTTGGGGGTCTTCATCTTCAGGAGAGTCGAACCCTTGGTCTCCATTGTCTTCAGCAGGCCGTACCAACAGCTTGAGGGTTAGGCTAAACCCTAGTTTTGTAGTGGAGCGTTCATCTTCTATTGCAGCCTTTGGGGGGCTTGATTTGTATCTCCGGGAGCATTTTTTATTCAGCTCTTATTATTGTCTTGAAGCCATCTGAAGTTATCTCAAATCTGCTTCTCTCTCTGTATCAGGAGCTTGATTTCTTATAATAAAGTTCAGATCTTGTTTGTGGTTCCTATCTTATGTATTATTGAAGATCTTCATATGTTGCAATGATTCTTGTATAAACTGTGGTTGAATAACTGAATAAACCCTATGGCCGAATTGTTCATGGCCAACCTGCATACACAATAGTTAATAATCAAATCAATGGTTAGTTAGTGTTTCCAAGCAAAAAACATTGGCTAGGGAACATTACAGTGATATCAGAGCTCTGGTCCTCCAAACCTGTGAGGATTAGCGCATGCAGAGGTACAGTGGTATCTTTATGGGCAGAAGGAAGAAGCAGACCAGTGAAACAGAAGCCGAAATGGAGGGTTTAGGGGATGACTGTGAGCCACAGGGCTTGGCTTACTTAGCAGCTGAATTCCATAAAACCCTAAACCGTACAGAAAGCACCCTGGTTCATCATTTACAGGAAAACCAGGAGACAAACCAAAAGGGACAAACCGAAATCACTGAGACCTTGAAGAAGGTAGATGGGAATCTGAGGAAGATTGATGAGAACCAGACTCGGATAACCGAGCTATTGATGCAGATGACTCATCAAGGGAAAGACCCTGAGATGTATGGAAGCAGAGAAGTTGGTGGATCCCATGGTGGAAACAGGTATAATCCGGAAAAGGCTCCCAAGTCCGAGGGAAGCCATGAAGGGGATACGTCACATGGACAGATGGGTAGCAGGGCTACCCCTAGACTGTATTTGCCCACATTCACAGATGAACAAGTACAACATGAGCAGGTGGATGACTTTGTTGAGAAGATGGCGCAGTGTACCAGGGAGTACCATGACTTGGATATGATAATTCAGAGGCAGATGTCCTTGGATCAATACTGCCAACTCAAGTTCAGAAACAAGCCCAGGCCGAACCACAGAAGCAACTATGAGTTTGAACGAAGAGCAAGGAAGATGGAGATCCCATACTTTGATGGTACAGCCAAGATAACAGCGTAGGCACAGGTACAGAAGCTGGACACTTATCTGCAGCTTAATCTCATGAGGGAGAAGGAAGCCATCAAATTTGCCACTATGTACTTGGATGGAAAGGCTCATGATTGGTGGTATCATGGATTCACCACACTAGGCCACAATCAGATAGTGACCTACACAGAATTCACTCAGAGGCTCATTGATAGATTTGATCAGGGGGATCCTGAACTGCAGTTCCGGGAGCTCACACAGCTCAAGCAAACAAGAGCAGCAAAGGTATACATTGAAGAATTCCAGAGGCTGGCCGTCATGGTGCAGGATATATCACCGACCAGACTCATGATGCTCTTCACTGAAGGGTTGATGGAACCCTTGAAGGGTTGGGTAAAGGCTTTCAAGCCTACAAACCTACAGGATGCTATTTGGAGGACGAGGGACCTAGGACCAGTTGCCAAACCAAAATTTGTGCCTAGACCACCTCTTAACACCGGAGGAAGAGATCAGAGAGCGCCAATGAACCCGGGAGGACGTGACCCAAGGGGTTTTGACAGGGGTCGTGGCAGAATGGATGAGAACACTAGGAGGGAACTGAGAAGGAAGCAACTTTGCTTCACTTGCAAGTTGCCATGGAACCCATCACACAAGTGCATGGGCTGTGGCCAAGTGCACTACATAGAAGTGACTTCAGACAATGAGGAAGAGGAAGATTGCGGACAAATACAGAACATGGAGGCCGAAACCAAAGAGACAACAGAGGAGGAGATCATAGGACATGATGGTACGCTTGAAGAGAAAGCCACCTTGGCATCTATCAACGGTGTGCCCAAATATAACACCTTTAGGATGAGAGGAGTCTTGCAAGGGCAGAAGGTATC